>WNWK01026989.1:0-26771 GCA_009830355.1 Cherax destructor | reverse complement strand
TTCACTGTCTTGTGGTTAGTAGCGTCTTCTCACTGTCCATTTTTGGGGTTTAGTAGCTGTCTTCTCACTGTCTTGTGGTGTAGTAGCTGTTTCCTCACTGTCCATCTTGTGGTGTAGTAGCTGCTTTCCTGCCCATCTTGTGGTGTAGTAGTTGCCCACTGTCTTGTGGTGTAGTAGCTGTCTTCTCACTGTCCATCTTGTGGTGTAGTAGCGTTTTCCCACTGTTTTGTGGTGTGGGCTGTTTTCCCACTGTCCATCTTGTGGTTTAGTAGCTGTCTTCACTGTCTTGGGTGTAGTAGCCCCCCTTCTCACTGTCTTGGGGTTTAGTAGCTGTCTTCACTGTCCATCTTGTGGTTTTAGTAGCTGTCTTCTCACTGTCCATCTTGTGGTGTAGTAGCTGTTTTCCCACTGTCCATCTTGTGGTGTAGTAGCTGTCTTCTCACTGTCCATTTTGTGGTTAGTAGCTGTTTTCCCACTGTCCATTTTGTGGGGTAGTAGCTGTTTTCCCACTGTCCATCTTGTGGTGTAGTTGTCTTCTCACTGTCTTGGGGGGTGTAGTAGCTGTCTTCCCTGGTCCATCTTGTGGTGTAGTAGTTTTTCCCACTGTCCGTCTTGTGGTGTAGAGGGTCTTCTTACTGTCTTGTGGTGTCTACCTGGAGTCTACCGGGAGAAAATTTCCCGGGGGTCAACCCCCCCGCGGCCCGGTCTGTGACCAGGTCTCATTTTGGGACCAGAGCCGGGATCAACCAGGCTGTTACTGCTGGCCGCACGCATTCCAACGACAACCACAGCCCGGCTGGTCAGGTACCGGGCTTGAGGTGCCTGTCCAGTGCCTGCTTGAAGACAGCCAGGGGTTTGTTGGTAATCCTGCTGATGTATGCTGGGAGGCAGTTGAACAATCTTGGGCCCCTGACACTTATTGTGTTGTCCCTCAACATGCTAGTGGCACCCCTGCTCTTCATTGGGGGGATGTTACATCGCCTGCCGAGTCTTTTGCTTTCGTAGGGAGTGATTTTTGTGTGCAAGTTTGGTACTAAGCCCTCGAGAATTTTCCATGTGTATATAATACAGTGGACCCTCGGTTAACGAATACCCCGGAAATCGTGCAATTATGTAAGTATAATTTTGTAAGTTCTTGTGGAAGTGTATTTTTGGGGGTCTGAAATAGACTAACCTACGTGAAATTTTTCCTTAAGGGAGTAAATTCGTTCGGTAATGGCACTTGAGCAGACTTCAGGAGTGAAGTTTTTACGAAACTCGGGGGTCCACTGTAATGTATCTCTCCCGCCTGCGTTCTAGAGAGTACAGGTTTAGGAACTTCAAGCGTTCCCAGTAGTTGAGGTGGTTTATCGCACTTATGCGTGCGGTGAAGGTTCTCTGCACATTTTCAAGGTCAGCAATTTCACCTGCCTTGAAAGGTGCAGTTAGTGTGCAGCAATATTCCAGCCTAGATAGAACAAGCGATCTGTAAAGTGTCAACATGGGCTTGGCATCCCTGGTTTTGAAGGTTCTCATTATCCATCCTGTCATTTTTCGAGCAGATGCAATTGCTACATTGTTATGGTCCTTGAAGGTGAGATCCTCTGACATGATCACTCCCAGGTCTTTGACATTAGTTTTTCGCTCTATTGTGTGGTTGGAATTAGTTTTGTACTCCGATGAGATTTTAATTTCTTCATGTTTTCCGTGTCTGAGTAATTGAAATTTCTCATCATTGAACTTCATAAAGATTTGGTTTATATCTGCTTGGAGTCTTGCAGTGTCTTCAACGGTGGACACTGTCATACAGATTCGGGTGTCATCTGCAAAGTAAGACACAGCACTGTGGCTTATATCCCTGTCAATGTCCGATATAAGGATGAGGAACAGGATGGGAGCAAGTACTGTGCCTTGTGGAACAGAGCTTTTCACCATAGCCGCCTCAGACTTTACTCTGTTGACTACTACTCTTTGTGTTCTACTTGTTAGGAAATTATAGATCCATCTACCAACTTTTCCTGTTATTCCTTTATCACGCATTTTGTGTGCTATTACACCATGGTCACACTTGTCAAAGGCTTTTGCAAAGTCTGTGTATATAACATCTGCATTCTGTTTGTCTTCTAGAACATCCAGGACCTTGTCGTAGTGGTCCAGTAGTTGGGACAGACAGGAGCGACCTGCTCTAAACCCATGCTGTCCTGGGTTGTGCAATTGATGGGTATCAAGATGGGTGGCGATCTTGTAGTAGCTGTCTTCTCACTGTCTTGTGGTGTAGTAGCTGTCTTCTCACTGTCCATCTTGTGGTGTAGTAGCTGTCTTCTCACTGTCCATCTTGTGGTGTAGTAGCTGTCTTCTCACTGCCTGTCTTGTGGTGTAGTAGCTGTCTTCTCACTGTCTGTCTTGTGGTGCAGCAGCTGTGTTTCCACTGTCTTGGGGTGCAGAAGCTGTCTTCTCACTGTCCATCTTGTGTAGAAGCTGTCTTCTCACTGTCCATCTTGTGTAGAAGCTGTCTTCTCACTGTCTATCTTGTGTAGAAGCTGTCTTCTCACTGTCCATCTTGTGTAGAAGCTGTCTTCTCACTGTTCATCTTGTGGTGTAGTAGCTGTCTTCTCACTGTCTGTCTTGTGGTGCAGCAGCTGTGTTTCCACTGTCTTGGGGTGCAGAAGCTGTCTTCTCACTGTCCATCTTGTGTAGAAGCTGTCTTCTCACTCTCAACGAAGTTTGGATGGTTACGGTATATTTACAGTACGTCAGGAGAGAGCCCAGCCACCGTCCGTCCAGCTCGTAGGTCTATCGCTAGTGAGAGGGTACGCCTATGCGTGGCTATGCACATGCGCTGAGCCTCTGACGTCAGCGGGTATCGTGACGTCACACGCAAAGGGACCAGCTGTATAACTTAAGATGAACGTTGATACACTACACAAGTGTATATATAATACTGACACGACACTATAACAACAAAGGTACAGGAGTGTAATTGCTGTTGGCTGCCTGTCTTGTGGTGTAATAGGTGTCTTCTGAGGTAGAAGTGTGGTACCTTAAAAACACTGGCCTTGTACATAACAGTATGGTCACCTACATTCTTTGGGTATTGAAGGCTCTGTTGAAATGACAGATCTGTACAGGCTGGGTCCAGACGAGAGATGAGTTGTCTTACTCTATTCTCTATTCTGTCAAGAAGTCACAGATGAGAAGAAGGACAGGCAATCTAAGAAAGTGGAGCATACTCAAGGTGTGAGCGTACTTGTGCCTCATACAGAATCTTGCAACCTCTACTGTCGAGCAGATGCGAGATACATCGAAGTGCTGTAAGCTTCCTGGCCACTTTGTTTGCAAGATTTACAACGTGGTTCTTCATGGTCAGTCTGGAGTCAAATTTCACCCCAAGGATATCAACTTCATCTCTGGGTACCAACACTTTCCCATTCATTCTTATTACTGCTCCAGCATTACCATCATGGTGCCTAGAGACCATCATCTTTTGTGTTTTCTCAGGAGTAAATGTGACCTGCCATCATTTTTCCCCAGGCTGATATAACTGTAAGCTGGTGATTGATGTAACTTAGAGCAGCTAGCATTCTCTCTCTCTCTTGGATAAGTAAATGTCAAGAGTACAGGTGTCTGCATTTGCATGGGATTCTGGAATGAGTTGAAGGTCACTACAGTAGACATATCATAACAATGGTTCAAGCACATTTTCCTGTGGAACACTTGCACCAATAGTGTGTATTGCTGACTCATTGAGAACTATGCTTAGAGATCTACCTTGAAGGTAATCACTGAGGAGACATAGTGTAGAGTGAGAGACTCCCAGTGCTGGCAGTTGTGCCAAGAGATGATCTTTGGATTTGTCCAGTGATTAGTACCAGAATATAAGGAGAAGATAAACTTCACCCTGCCTTATTGTCACCACTGACAATTTTGACACAGTTCTTGCAGCTAACAAAGGAGGTTTCCTTCCTGGATCAGGAACTTGCATCTTGGCAGCAGTTTTCAGCAGAGCTCAGCTTTCTCCTGACTGATAGTAGAGACTCTCCCATCCTTTCGATTTAGAGGTGCAATAATTTCAATAACCGTGTTGATCCTTGACCAAGGACTTTCAGGTTTTAGACACCACTCTATCTGAGGTCAGTTATATTTTTTCCTCGGCGCCTGGTCACAGACCGGGCCGCGGGGGCGTTGACCCCTGGAATTCTCTCCAGGTAGACTCCAGGTACCATCTAGAGATGGACCAATTTTGGACTTGTTACATTTGCCAACTGGCTTGCCTGTGCAGGTTTCTGTTAATAGATGGTGGGATGCCTCTTATACCTTCTACAAGCCTTGTACATAGCAGTAGCAGCTTCTTGACAACAAAAGAAAATCAAGGTAGAAGGCTTCATCACATGCTGCTGGTCAGGGATGTATTTGTGTTAGGTGTTCACTGAAGACATTCACTTTGTTATCAACATCACCTTGGAGAAGAGCATTTCAAACAGAGGCGGTAAAGTCCAAACATCACCTTGGAGAAGAACATTTCAAACAGAGGCAGTAAAGTCCAAACATCACCTTGGAGAAGAGTATTTCAAACAGAGGCGGCAAAGTCCAAGCAGAGGGCCAACCAGTTTCCTCTTTCCCACAACCAGGTTGTGAGTGTAGATTCTTCTGTTGGAATCTTCAGTGTGGTAAAGACAGACTTGTGGTCAAATGATCCAATTAGCCAAGGGGTTGGCAAGTGACTATACCTTCAGATAGATAACTCACTACTAGGTCAAGGTGGTAACTAGTCCTTTAGATAGATAACTCACTACTGTGATCAAGGTGGTGACAGGTCCTTCAGATAGATCACTCACTTCTGGGATCAAGGTGGTGACTGGTCCTTTAGATAGATAACTCACTACTGGGATCAAGGTGGTGACTGGTTCTTCAGATAGATCACTCACTACTGGGATCAAGGTGGTGACTGGTTCTACAGATAGATCACTCACAACTGGGATCAATGTGGTGACTGGTTCTTCTGATAGATCACTCACTACTGGGATCAAGGTGGTGACTGGTTCTTCTGATAGATCACTCACTACTGGGATCAAGGTGGTGACTGGTTCTTCTGATAGATCACTCACTACTGGGATCAAGGTGGTGACTGGTTCTTCTGATAGATCACTCACTACTGGGATCAAGGTGGTGACTGGTTCTTCTGATAGATCACTCACTACTGGGATCAAGGTGGTGACTGGTTCTCAATAGATCACTCTACTGGGATCAAGGTGGTGACTGGTCCTTCAATAGATCACTCACTACTGGGATCAAGGTGGTGACTGGTCCTTCAGATAGCAGGATCAATTTCAAACCTCACTGGGATCAAGGTGGTGACTGGTCCTTCAGATAGATCACTCACTACTGGGATCAAGGTGGTGACTGGTCCTTCAGATAGATCACTCACTACTGGGATCAAGGTGGTGACTGGTCCTTCAGATAGATCACTCACTACTGGGATCAAGGTGGTGACTGGTCCTTCAGATAGATCACTCACTACTGGGATCAAGGGAGGAGCCAGAGATGTGAGTAGGGAAGTCAGTCAGTTTTTCATGTTAAACACTGCAAGGAGTTCATCAAAATCCGTCTGTATAAGTTGTTCTTTGAGGTCACTAACAGTTATAATGTTGAAGCATAAAGGAGTCCACACTTTCCATCAGGAAGATGATGGGGTCTGTCTGCTTGTTGCCACTGAGGTCTGTACATTGCACATGCTAGTACAGAGGGAGTAATATTTATTCATAGTGTTCAGAACATCATTCCCAGGTGACTAGAAATGGCACCTTCATTGAGCTGGACATTCATGTAGACTTTTAGAAAAGCATATAGCAACACCACCTCCTCAACATTATCTGTCTATTGTCATCCATGAGGTATAGCCAGCAATTCTAGCAAAAATTGCCTGAGTCCTGTCATCCAAACAGTGTCAACCACATTGATCATGTCAGGACGGTGAGTGTTGACGATACTGTGCGTGAGCTCTCCAACACTGATAATGAAGCTCTAATGTTGGCCGACATGATGCCGATTTATTGGCTCCTCATGATTGTGTTCAGCTTGCATTGGTGGGTGTGTAAAGTGTTTGTCCTTAAACAGGTAGGACACTGGGGCAGTTGCTGGGATGTACCTCTGTGGTCTTGTAGAAGGCACAAACTACCTGCTGAGCCGGGATAGCAGTAGCTAAGTGGGTGATGTGTAAGTGTGTTCACCAGTTCTGAGATCCTGCTGGTTTGTTCCTAGAATAAATCTCTAGAAAACTGATGATCCTGTCTGTCAAGTTCGGGTTTGTTACAACAGTGGTCTCCTTGATGTCCACTTTTGTGGTAGTAATTTCACCTGGTACCTTTCAGGAAGTTGTCAGTGGTGTGCCCCCCTCTGGGAGGGTAGTCTCCTATTTGCTGCACCTATTGTGTTTCAGCAGCTGATTTCTCCATATGTTCTTCCACTGTTGAGCTTGAGGATTATGTACCTGGTGAGAGTTTTCCTGGGACTGTGTTGGTGGAAGGTGAGACGACTGTGTGTGGCTGTGGCTGCATCTTTCTCTTCCACATCTTTGTCCAGCACATCACTGCCTATGATAACACATGCTGTTGTATTTTAACTCAGACATAACCATTGACTGTTGTACTAACTCAGACGTAACACATGACTGTTGTATTAACCTCAGACATAACACATGACTGTTGTACTTAACTCAGACGTAACACATGACTGTTGTATAAACCTCAGACATAACACATGACTGTTGTATTAACCTCAGACATAACACATGACTGTTGTACTTAACTCAGACATAACACATGACTGTTGTACTTAACTCAGACATAACACATGACTGTTGTACTTAACTCAGACATAACACATGACTGTTGTACTTAACTCAGACATAACACATGACTGTTGTACTTAACTCAGACATGACACATGACTGTTGTACTTAACTCAGACATGACACATGACTGTTGTACTTAACTCAGACATGACACATGACTGATGTACTTAACTCAGACATGACACATGACTGTTGTACTTAACTCAGACATAACACATGACTGTTATACTTAACTCAGACATAACACATGACTGTTGCATTAACCTCAGACATAACACATGACTGTTGTATTAACCTCAGACATAACACATGACTGTTGTACTTAACTCAGGCATAACACATGACTGTTGTATTAACCTCAGACATAACACTTGACTGTTGTACTTAACTCAGGCATAACACTTGACTGTTGTACTTAACTCAAACATAACACTTGACTCCTGTACTTAGCTCAGTAAATATGTCTTTCTATGTGCTTCCATGTCTTGTGGCTCACATCATTCTCCACGTTTCTGTCTTGTTTCCTTTGACAGTGTTTTTCTATTAAGTTTAAAGTTGAAGGGGAATATAAGACTTTGTTTCCTAACTAAGATACAGTGCTTGTAACCAGCACACTTGTTGTGTTGCTGTATACCAGAAGCTAGTGTACATTAGTGTGTACAAATCATGAGTGTAGGAAGGAGTTGCTTGTAGAATAACATTTGGTGTAGAACAGACTAGAGGTACAGTGTGGGAACTCTGAAGGATGGGTGAGGACGTTACAGGTCAGAGTGCCATCTGAACTGTGATGTTAACACACTTCTGCCAAGACAGCAATTGAATGGTGGTCAATGTGTTCTGTTTTTGGCTCACTCTTCCTTGCTTTAAGAAAGCCAGTGTTATAGAAATCATATACACTAATTAATGGCAGTGACATACATTTCAGATTCCAGAGTGAGGATGAGGCTGTGGCAATTGCTAATGCCTCTGAGTGTGGCCTTGCCAGTTACTTCTACAGTCAGGATGTCTCTCAGGTCAGTCACTGCTCTCTGCAGTTTGGAGACGAGAATACACTTAAAATTGTTTATCATGTTTGGGAAGTGTTAAATTGCACAGGGGCCACACAGTGCTTAGGGTTAATGGGAGAGTTTTGATCCAGGGAAGAGGAGGGTTGTGCCAGTTGCTGGTGCTGAGAGCCAAGCATCACCAGGAAGGTGCCACCCCCACCAGGAATATTAGTTAGCTTAATATTAAGATTAAGGCTAATGTTAAGGTTAGGTTAGGTAAGGTTTGTCTGGGAACAAACATTACTTGGCCATCTGGTGGAACAGTACTGCAGCTTTTAGTCAGCTGACCAAGACCTGATGGTCTACCACTGTAGCTGTTGGTCTGCTGACCCAGACATTTTCCAGATTAACCCATCAACAACTCATTTATAAGTAACAATAATTCAAATTCAAATTTTTATTTCCTTGCAAGTTTACATTGAGATTATATAATTACACTAATGCATTGCCGTTTACATTGAGTTTATATAATTACAATAATGAGTTGCAGTGTAAAGGGAGCCACTATCATGCCATGGCATTATAGCCAGACTAAATTTAATGGCTTACAAACTACTTAATACTACTAGAGAAATTGATCATAGTTTGTTTGAGTTGTACATCTGTTTTTAATTATAGCAGACAGCAAGTTTACTCAAATTAACAATCTGGGGATATAACATTGGGACAAGTTGAAAGTATTTTGCAGGTTGTTTATATCAATAGTAAATAATTAAATTACAGTGGACCCCCAGTTTTCGTGATTTTTTCATTCCAGAATGCTGTTCAAGTGCCATTACCAAACAAATTTATTCCCATAAGGAATAATGTAAATTAGACTAGTCCTTTTAGACCCCCCAAAATACACTTACAAAAGCACTTACAAAAATACACTTACATAATTGTTCGGGTTTGGAGCATAACGAACACCGGGGGTCCACTGTATATTATTTGGTAAACTTAAGTATTGAGTACATATTGAGTTTTTAATTTAGGGTGAGTATGTGGTTTTTGAGAAGTCTTAAATTGATGTTCAGACTGGGTTACTTTAGTTTATTTTTTTTTTTCAATAAGTCGGCCGTCTCCCACCGAGGCAGGGTGACCCAAAAAGAAAGAAAATCCCCAAAAGAAAATACTTTCATCATCATTCAACACTTTCACCTCTCATACATAATCACTGTCTTTGCAGAGGAGCTCAGAATACGACAGTTTAGAAGTCCCTCCAAACTGCCAATATCCCAAACCCCTTTTTT
Source organism: Cherax destructor (assembly GCA_009830355.1). Taxonomy (NCBI): domain Eukaryota; kingdom Metazoa; phylum Arthropoda; class Malacostraca; order Decapoda; family Parastacidae; genus Cherax; species Cherax destructor. The sequence continues at coordinate 17,664 of WNWK01026989.1, read as the reverse complement.
AAAGTGCAGGCATTGTACTTCCCATTTCCAGGACTCAAGTCCAATTAAATCAATTTAACTGGTTTCCCTGAATCCCTTCACACAATATTACCCTGCTCACACTCCAACAACTCGTCAGGTCCCAAAAACCATTCGTCTCCATTCACTCCTATCTAACATGCTCACACATGCTTGCTGGAAGTCCAAGCTAACAAAACTTCCTTTACCCCCTCCCTCCCACTTTTTCTAGGACGACCCCTACCCCGCCTTCCTTCCCCTACAGATTTATACGCTCTCCAAGTCATTCTACTTTGATCCATTGTCTCTAAATGACCAAACCACCTCAAAAACCCCTATTCAGCCCTCTGACAAATAATTTTAGTAACTCCACACCTCTTTCTAATTTTCACACTCCAAATTTTCTGCATAATATTTACACCACACATTGCCCTTAGACAGGACATCTCCACTGCCTCCAGCCTCCTCCTCGCTGCAGCATTTGCAACCCATACTTCACACCCATTTAAGAGTGTTTGTAAAACTATACAGTGGACCCCCAGCTAACGATCAAAATTCATTGCAGAAGCCTGCTCAAGTGCCATTACCGAACGAATTAACTTCCTTAAGAAATAATGTCACGTAGGTTAGTCTATTTCAGACCCCCAAAAATACACTTCCACAAGCACTTACAATATTATACTTATTTTTTTTTTATTAACACATCGGCCGATTCCCACCAAGGCAGGGTGGCCCGAAAAAGAAAAACTTTCATCATCATTCACTCCATCGCCTGTAACCACAAACTGCTGAACACTCTAACACTACATTTTTAAATCTACCCCATACATCTTCGACCCCATTGCCTACACTCTCACTAGCCCATCTATCCTCCAATAGTTGTTTATATCTTACCCTAACTGCCTCCTCTTTTAGTTTATAAACCTTCACATCTCTCTTACTTACTGCTTCTATTTTCCTTGTATCCCATCTACCTTTTACTCCCACTGTAGCTATAACTAAAAAGTGATCTGATATATCTGTGGCCCCTCTATAAACATGTACATCCTGAAGTCTACTCAACAGTCTTTTATCTACCAATACATAGTCCAACAAACTACTTATTATTTTTTTTCATTAACACATCGGCCGATTCCCACCAAGGCAGGGTGGCCCGAAAAAGAAAAACTTTTGTCATCATTCACTCCATCACTGTCTTGCCAGAGGGGTGCTTTACACTACAGTTATAAAACTGCAACATTAACACCCCTCCTTCAGAGTGCAGACACTGTACTTCCCATCTCCAGGACTCAAGTCCGGCCTGCCGGTTTCCCTGAATCCCTTCATAAATGTTACTTTGCTCACACTCCAACAGCACGTCAAGTATTAAAAACCATTTGTCTCCATTCACTCCTATCAAATACGCACACGCATGCTTGCTGGAAATCCAAGCCCCTCTCACACAAAACCTCTTTTACCCCCTCCCTCCAACCTTTCCTAGGCCGACCCCTACCCCGCCTTCCCTCCACTACAGATTTATACACTCTCGATGTCATTCTGTTTCGTTCCATTCTCTACATGTCCGAACCACCTCAACAACCCCTCCTCAGCCCTCTGGATAATAGTTTTGGTAATCCCGCACCTCCTCCTAATTTCCAAACTCCGAATTCTCTGCATTATATTCACACCACACATTGACCTCAGACATGACATCTCCACTGCCTCCAGCCTTCTCCTCGTTGCGACATTCATCACCCATGCTTCACACCCATATAAGAGTGTTGGTATAACTATACTCTCATACATTCCCCTCTTAACTTCCATGGACAAAGTTCTTTGTTTCCACAGACTCTGAAGTGCACCACTCACCCTTTTCCCCTCATCAATTCTATGATTCACCTCATCCTTCATAGACCCATCTGCTGACATGTCCACTCCCAAATATCTGAATACATTCACCTCCTCCATACTCTCTCCCTCCAATCTGATATCCAATCTTTCATCACCTAATCTTTTTGTTATCCTCATCACCTTACTCTTTCCTATATTCACTTTCAATTTTCTTCTTTTACATACCTTACCAAATTCATCCACCAACCTCTGCAACTTTTCTTCAAATCTCCCAAAAGCACAGTGTCATCAGCAAAAAACAACTGTGACAACTCCCACTTTGTATTTGATTCTTTGTCCTTTAACCCCACACCTCTTGCCAAGACCCTCGCATTCACTTCTCTTACAACCTCATCTATAAATATATTGAACAACCACGGTGACATCACACATCCCTGTCTAAGGCCTACTTTTACCGGGAAATAATCTCCCTCTCTCCTACACACTCTAACCCTGAGCCTCACTATCCTCATAAAAGCTCTTCACTGCTTTCAGTAACCTACCTCCTATTCCATACACCTGCAACATCTGCCACATTGCCCCCCTATCCACCCTATCATACGCTTTTCCAAATCCATAAATGCCACAAAAACCTCTTTACCCTTATCCAAATACAGTGGTACCTCGAGTTACGATATTTTTTCGTTCGAGAATGCTGTTCAAGTGCCATTACCAAACGAATTTATCCCCATAAGGAATAATGTAAAATAGACTATTCCTTTTACACCCCCAAAAATATACTTACAAAAGCATTTAAAAAAATAAACTTACATAAAAGGGCGATTTTGGGGACCATCGTAACTCGAGGTACCACTGTACTGTTCACCCATATGTTTTACTGCAAACACTTGGTCTACACACCCCCTACCTTTCCTAAAGCCACCTTGTAGATGAATGGTTCAGAGAACCGACAAGTTATAAATTAGACACATATGCAACACTTGGGTATCTTTATTGAGGAAACGTTTCGCCACACAGTGGCTTCATCAGTCCAATACAAAGTAGAAAGGTGTAAGGAGAGGAGGAGTATGAGGTTATCAGTCCCATTCATCTACATCCTGTCTGACACAGCAACAGCTTGGGATCTTGATACAAACGAATTCTTCTACACTTGTCCAACCTTTGGACGAAGACCTACTTAGAATAGTGGATGGTACTACTATGACCCCGCCTCCTCCTGCTTCATCTCACCTGATTACAGCATATAAGCCACCTCTACGGCCTTGTGCTGCACTTCTAACAAGATTGATGGACTGAACACATCGACTCCAGGCCGAGGGACTGATAACCTCAAACTCCTCCTCTCCTTACACCTTTCTACTTTGTATTGGACTGATGAAGCCACTGTGTGGCGAAACGTTTCCTCAATAAAGATACCCAAGTGTTGCATATGTGTCTAATTTATAACTCGTCGGTTCTCTGAACCATTCATCTACATCCTGTCTGACACAGCAACAGCTTGGGATCTTGATACAAACGAATTCTTCTACACTTGTCCAACCTTTGGACGAAGACCTACTTAGAATAGTGGATGGTACTACTATGACCCCGCCTCCTCCTGCTTCATCTCGCCTGATTACAGCATATAAGCCACCTCTACAGCCTTGTGCTACACTTCTAACAAGATTGATGGACTGAACACATCGACTCCAGGCCGAGGGACTGATAACCTCAAACTCCTCCTATTCTTACACCTTTCTACTTTGTATTGGACTGATGAAGCCACTGTGTGGCGAAACGTTTCCTCAATAAAGATACCCAAGTGTTGCATATGTGTCTAATTTATAAAGCCACCTTGTTCATCTGCTATTCTGCTCTCTGTCTTACTCTTAATTCTTTCAATAATAACTCTACCATACACTTTACCTGGTACAGTGGACCCCCGGCTAACGTTCATTCCAGATAACGTTTTTTTCGGCTAAAGGTTGCTTTTTACGGTCAATATTTTTTCCGGCTAGCGTTATTTACTCAGCTAGCGTTACGTACCGGACCTGTCTGCCCGCTCTGCGCTGCGCACCTCCTCCCAGGACGCCAGTCCAGCGTTGTTCACTTGAGTGAACATTACCCAGGCGCTCTTTCAAGCATTCACAATACATTTGGTGTCTTTTGGTGATTTAGGGACTGTCACTGTGAAATAAGTCACCATGGGTCCAAAGAAGCTTCCTAGTGGCACCCCAGTGGTAAAGAAAGTGAGGAACACCATCGAACTGAAGAAGGAGATTGTTGAAAATATGAGAGTGGTGTACGGTGGGTGAGCTTGCCAGGATGTATGGAAAAGACAATCTACTATCACCACTATCCTGGCAAAGAGAAAAGAAATCAGGAAGCTAACGTTGCAAAAGGGGTTGATTTATTTACGAAACAAAGATCGAAAACAGTGGATGAAGTTGAGAAGTTATTACTGTTATGGATCAATGAAAACAGATAGCGGGTGATAGTATTTCCACGGCGATAATTTGTGAAAAGGCAAGGCAGTTGCACGCAGATCTTGTCAAGACAATGCCTGGAACCAGTGGTGAGGCGAGTGATTTTAAGCCAGCAGAGGCTGGTTTGAGAGGTTTAAGAAACGTAGTGGCATACACTGTGTTGTGAGGCATGGTGAGGCAGCCAGCTCAGACAAACGAGCAGCTGAAAAATTTGTGCAGGAATTCCAGGGGTTCATAGCCACTGAACAATTCCTCCCCAACAAGTGTTTAATTGTGATGAAACAGGCCTCTTTTGGAAGAAAATGCCAAAGAGGACCTTCATTACTAAGGAGGAAAAGGCACAGCCAGGACACAAGCCTATGAAAGACAGGCTAACTCTTATGAGTGTGCCAATGCCAGTGGTGATTTTAAAGTGAAGCCTTTACTGGTGTATCACTCAGAAAATCCCAGAGCCTTCAAGAAACACAATGTTAACAGGAATAATTTGTGTGTGCATTGGAAGGCTAACAGTAATGCATGGGTCACTAAGGACTTTTTTGTGGAATGGTTGACTGCAGTGTTTGGCCCTAGTGTGAAGAAATACCTCTTGGAAAAGAAATTGCCACTCAAGTGCCTCCTGCTACTGGACAATGCTCCTGCTCATCCTCACAACTTGGATGACTTTTCAAAGGAGGAGGCTGGACAGGTTGAGGTAGTAACTTCTTCAGAGATTAAGGAAATTTTTTCCAAATGGGCTGATGTGCAGACATTTGTTGAAAAACACCACCCTGAGCAAGCTGAAGCAACATGTTCAGTGACAGAATCTTGCCCCACTTCAGAAAAATGTTGAAGAGTCGCCAGAAACAGAGGACTCTGGACAGTTTTTTTTCTAAGAAGAGTTCTAGTGACTCTCAAGCTGGTCCTAGTGGCATTAAAAGACCAAGAAGGGAAGTAACCCCAGAGAGGGACTTGTTACCTGAAGTCCTTTTGGAGGGAGATTCCCCTTCCAAAAACTAAGCACTCCCTCACTCCTCCTCCCAGTCTTAAAGATGCCAGCAAGTGTCTTCAATAAAGGTAAGTAAATGTTATTTTAAATATTTATTTTATAATTTATTTATAAATTTTAAATTGTATGTAGTATTTGTGTGTGTTTTCTGTATGTAAAACTATAGTTATTCTTTAAAAAATTAATTTTTTTGTGAATATTTTTTGGATGTCTGTAACGGATTAATTGTATTTACATTATTTCTTATGGGAAATATGGTTTCAGATAACGTTTTTTTCGGTTAAAGCTCTAGCTCCTGGAACGGATTAAGAACGTTAACCGAGGGTCCACTGTATACTCAACAGACTTTTTTTTTTTTTTCAACAAGTCGGCCGTCTCCCACCGAGGCAGGGTGACCCAAAAAGAAAGAAAATCCCCAAAAAGAAAATACTTTCATCATCATTCAACAACTTTCACCACACTCATACATAATCACTGTCTTTGCAGAGGAGCTCAGATACGACAGCTGAGAATAGTCCCTCCCAGCTGTCACTATCTCAGACCCCTCCTTTAAAGTGCAGGCATTGTACTTCCCATTTCCAGGACTCTAGTCCAACTAAATCAATTAACTGGTTTCCTGAATCCCTTCACAAATGTTACCCTGCTCACACTCCAACAGATCGTCATGTCCCAAAACCATTCGTCTCCATTCACTCCTATCTAACACGCTCACACATGCTTGCTGGAAGTCCAAGCCCTCACCCACAAAACCTCCTTTACCCCTTCCTCCAACCTTTTCTAGGACGACCCCTACCCCGCCTTCCTTCCCTACAGATTTATACGCTCTCCAAGTCATTTTACTTTGATCCATTCTCTCTAAATGACCAAACCACCTCAACAACCCCTCTTCAGCCCTCTGACAAATACTTTTAGTAACTCCACAACTTCTCCTAATTTCCACATTCCGAATTTTCTGCATAATATTTACACCACACATTGCCCTTAGACAGGACATCTCCACTGCCTCCAGCCTCCTCCTCGCTGCAGCATTTGCAACCCATGCTTCACACCCATATAAGAGTGTTGGTACCACTATACTTTCGTACATTCCCTTCTTTGCCTCCATGGATAACGTTTTTTGTCTCCACAGATACCTCAATGCACCACTCACCTTTTTTCCTTCATCAATTCTATGGTTAACCTCATCCTTCATAAACCCATCCGCTGACACGTCAACTCCCAAATATCTGAAAATATTTACTTCTTCCATAATCCCTCTCTCCAATGTGATATCCAATTTTTCTTTATTTAAATCGTTTGATACCCTCATCACCTTACTCCTATCTATGTTCACTTTTAACTTTCTACCTTACACACTCTCCCAAACTCGTCCACTAACCTTTGCAACTTTTCTTTAGAATCTCCCATAAGCACAGTATCATCAGCAAAAAGTAACTGTGTCAACTCCCATTTTGCATTTAATTCTCCATAATTTAATCCCACCCTCTCCCGACACCCTAGCATTTACTTCTTTTACAACCCCATCTATAAATATATTAAACAACCATGGTGACATTACACATCCCTGTCTAAGACCTACTTTTACCGGGAAGTAATCTCCCTCTCTCCTACACACCCTAACCTGAGCCTCACTATCCTCATAAAAACTCTTTACAGCCTTCAGTAACTTACTACCTATTCCATACACTTGCAACATTTGCCACATTGCTCCCCTATCCACTCTATCATATGCCTTTTCTTAATCCATAAATGCAATAAAAGCTTCTCTACCTTTATCTAAATACTGTTAACATATATGCTTCACTTTAAACACTTGATCTACACATCTCCTACCCACTCTAAAGCCTCCTTGCTCATCTGCAATCTTACTCTCTGTCTTACCTCTAATTCTTTCAATAATAACCTTGCCATACACTTTACCTGGTATACTCAGTAAACTTCTTCCCCTATAATTTTTACACCTATAATTTTTACAGCAAATAGTAGAGCCTACAAGATTAGAGAATACGCTGGACCTCATCTTCACCAACAATGATGATCTGATACGAAATGTCATCATATCAAAAACAATATACTCAGATCACAACATAATAGAGGTCCAGACATGCATGCGGGGAGCCCCAGATCAACAAAATGTGATCAGCCGCGAGGAAGCTTTCTCCAAATTCAACTTCAATAACAAAAACATAAGGTGGGACCAAGAAAACCAAGTCCTAAATGATATAAACTGGGAAGATTGCCTAAGCATCACGGATCCCAACCTATGTCTAGAACAAATTAACTCTGTGGTACTTGAGGTTTGCTCAAGGCAAACTAGAAAGAGAGAGGCGCTCCCTATACAGGCGAAGGCAAAGAATAACGGAGCGGCTACAGGAGGCCAATATCTCTGAAATACGTAGGGAGACACTAGTCAGAGAAATAGCAAACATCGAATTAAAACTAAAGGAATCTTACAGGAATCAAGAGACACGGGAAGAACTAAAAGCCATAAATGAAATTGAAAGAAACCCTAAGTATTTCTTTTCCTATGCAAAATCAAAGTCGAGAACAACAACCAGTATTGGGCCCCTACTTAAACGGGATGGGTCCTACACAGATGACAGCAAGGAAATGAGTGAGTTACTTAAATCCCAGTATGACTCAGTTTTAAGCGAGCCACTAACCAGACTGAAAATCGAAAACCTAAATGATTTTTTTATGAGAGTGCCACAGAACTTCACACACGCATGCCTTTCTGACATCACCACGACGCCAAATGACTTCGAAAAGGCAATAAATGACATGCCCATGCACTCCGCTCCAGGCCCAGACTCATGGAACTCCGTGTTCATCAAGAACTGCAAGAAGCCCTATCACATGCTTTTAACATCCTATGGAGAGGGAGCATGGACACTGGGATCGTCCCGCAGTTACTAAAAACAACAGACATAGCCCCGCTCCACAAAGGGGGCAGTAAAGCAATAGCAAAGAACTACAGACCAATTGCGCTAACGTCCCATATCATAAAAATCTTTGAAAGGATTCTAAGAAGCAAGATCGCCACCCATCTTGATACCCATCAATTGCACAACCAAGGACAGCATGGGTTTAGAGCAGGCCGCTCCTGTCTGTCCCAACTACTGGACCACTACGACAAGGTCCTGGATGCTCTAGAAGATAAACAGAATGCAGATGTTATATACATAGATTTTGCAAAAGCCTTTGACAAGTGTGACCATGGTGTAATAGCACACAAAATGCGTGATAAAGGAATAACAGGAAAAGTTGGTAGATGGATCTATAATTTCCTAACATGTAGAACACAAAGAGTAGTAGTCAACAGAGTAAAGTCTGAGGCAGCTACTGTGAAAAGCTCTGTTCCACAAGGCACAGTACTTGCTCCCATCCTATTCCTCATCCTCATATCAGACATTGACAGGGATATAAGCCACAGTGCTGTGTCTTCCTTTGCAGATGACACCCGAATCTGTATGACTGTGTCCACCGTTGAAGACACTGCAAGACTCCAAGCAGACATAAACCAAATCTTTAAATGGGCTGCAGAAAACAATATGAAGTTCAATGATGAGAAATTTCAATTACTCAGATATGGAAAACGTGAAGAAATTAAAATCTCATCGGAGTACAAACTAATTCCAACCACACAATAGAGCGAAAAACTAATGTCAAAGACCTGGGAGTGATCATGTCAGAGGATCTCACCTTCAAGGACCATAACAAAGTAGCAATTGCATCTGCTCGAAAATGACAGGATGGATAATGAGAACCTTCAAACCAGGGATGCCAAGCCTATGTTGACACTTTACAGATCACTTGTTCTATCTAGGCTGGAATATTGCTGCACACTAACTGCACCTTTCAAGGGGGGGTGAAATTGCTGACCTTGAAAATGTGCAGAGAACCTTCACCGCACGCATAAGTGCGATAAACCACCTCAACTACTGGGAACACTTGAAGTTCCTAAACCTGTATTTCTAGAACGCAGGCGGGAGAGATACATTTTATATACACATGGAAAATTCACGAGGGCTTAGTACCAAACTTGCACACAAAAATCACTCCCTACGAAAGAAAAAAGACTCGGCAGGCGATGTAACATCCCCCCAATGAAGAGCAGGGGTGCCACTAGCACGTTGAGGGACAACACAATAAGTGTCAGGGGCCCAAGATTGTTCAACTGCCTCCCAGCATACATCAGGGAGATTACCAACAAACCCCTGGCTGTCTTCAAGCAGGCACTGGACAGACACCTAAAGTCGGTACCTGATCAGCCGGGCTGTGGTTCGTACGTTGGACTGCGTGCGGCCAGCAGTAACAGCCTGGTTGATCAGGCTCTGGTCCAACAGGAGGCCTGGTCACAGACCGGGCCACGGGGGCGTTGACCCCTGGAATTCTCTCCAGGTAGACTCCAGGTATCCCCCTTCCCTTTATATAAAGGAACTATACATGCTCTCTGCCAATCCCTAGGTACCTTCCCCTCTTTCATACATTTATTAAACAAAAATACCAACCACTCCAGCATTATATCCCCCCCTGCTTTTAACATTTCTGTCATGATCCCGTCAGTTCCAGCTGCTTACCCCCTTTCATTCTACGTAATGCCTCACACACCTTCCCCACACATCCTGCCTTCTTCACTCCTAAACCATGTTGTATCTCCCTGGCCAGTACATGAAATTACCGCCCCCCTTTTTTTTCATTGACATTTAAAAGTTCCTCAAAATATTCCCACCATCTACCCAATACCTCCAGCTCCCCATCTACTAACTCCCTACTCTGTTTTTAACTGACAAATCCATTTGTTCCCTAGGCTTTTTACCTTGTTTATCTCATCAAAATTTTTTTCTTGTTTTCAGCAAAATTTCCTGACAGAGCTCTCCCATTCTTTCATCCGCTCTTCTTTTGCACTTCTTACCACTCTCTTCACCTTTTTTACTCTCCATATACTCTGCTCTTCTATTAACACTTCTGTTTTGTAAAAACCTCTCATAAGCTACCTTTTTCTTTTATCACACCCTTTACTTCTTCATTCCACCAGTCACTCCTCTTTTCCCCCTGCACCCACCCTCCTATAGCCACAAACTTCTGCCCCACATTCTAATACTGCATTTTTAAAACTATCCCAACCTCTTCAACCCCACTACTCATGCTTGCACTATCCCACCTTTCTGCCAATAGTTGCTTATATCTCACCCTAACTTCCTCTTCCTTAGTTTATACACTTTTACCTCTCTCTTACTTGCTGTTGTCATTTTCTTTTGTCCCATCTACCTTTTACTCTAACTGTAGCTACAACCAAATAATGATCTGATATATCTGTTGCCCTCTATAAACATGTACATCCTGAAGCCTACCCATCAACCTTTTATCCACCAATACATAATCCAACAAACTACTTTCCTTATGTGCTATATCATACCTTGTATATTTATTTATCCTCTTTTTCATAAAATATGTTATAAATGAAAAGAAGCTGGATGTCCTGGCTTTAAGTGAGACAAAGCTGAAGGGTGTAGGAGAGTTTCAGTGGGGAGAAATAAATGGGATTAGGTCAGGGGTTTCAAATAGAGTTAGAGCTAAAGAAGGAGTGGCAATAATGTTGAATAATCAGTTATGGCAGGTAAAGAGGGAATATAAATGTATAAATTCAAGGATTATGTGGAGTAAAATAAAGGTTGGATGTGAAAAGTGGGTTATAGTAAGTGTTTATGCACCTGGAGAAGAGAGAAGTGTAGAGGAGAGAGAGAGAGAGATTTTGGGAAATGTTGAGTGAGTGTGTGGGGAGTTTTGAACCAAGTGAGAGAGTAATTGTGGTTGGGGATCTTAATGCTAAAGTGGGTAAAAATGTTGTGGAGGGAGTAGTAGGTAAATTTGGGGTGCCATGGGTAAATGTAAATGGGGAACCATTAATTGAGCTATGTGTAGAAAGAGGTTTGGTAATAAGTAATACATATTTTATGAAAAGAGGATAAATAAATATACAAGGTATGATATAGCACGTAAGGAAAGTAGTTTGTTGGATTATGTATTGGTGGATGAAAGGTTCATGGGTAGGCTTCAGGATGTACATGTTTATAGAGGGGCAAGAGATATATTGGATCATTATTTAGTTGTAGCTACAGTTAGAGTAAAAGGTAGATTGGACAAATAGAAAATGGCAACAGCAAGTAAGAGAGAGGTAAAAGTGTATAAACTAAGGAAGGAGGAAGTTAGGGTGAGATATAGCAACTATTGGCAGAAAGGTGGGCTAGTGCAAGTATGAGTAGTGGGGGTTGAAGAGAGTTGGGATAGTTTTAAAATGCAGTATTAGAATGTGGGGCAGAAGTTTGTGGCTATAGGAGGTGGGTGCAGGAGGAAAGAGGAGGACTGGTGGAATGAAGAAGTAAAGGGTGTGATAAAAGAGAAAAAGGTAGCTTATGAGAGGTTTTACAAAACAGAAGTGTTAATAGAAGAGCAGAGAAGGAGAGTAAAAGAAAGGTGAAGAGAGTGGTGAGAGAGTGCAAAGAAGAGCGGATGAAAGAATGGGAGAGGCTCTGTCAAGAAATTTTGCTGAAAACAAGAAAAAATTTGGAGGAGATAAACAAGGTAAGAAAGCCTGGGGAACGAATGGATTTGTGTTAAAAACAGAGTAGGGGAGTCAGTAGATGGGGAGCTGGATGTATTGGATAGATGGCAAAAATATTTTGAGGAACTTTTAAATGTCGATAAAAAAGGGGGCGGTAATTTCATGTACTGGTCAGTACGGTAGTACCTTCCTGGTTGGTTGCGTTACCAACCTACTACTTTAGTATTTACTGGTAATGAATTCAAATTTGGGGCCCTTTTTTTTCATAGAGTTTTTGACAGTGATATGGACACGGGTACATCAAACAGTGATCTGTGTCTAGTTTAGGGCGTGCATCCTTTAAAGGGTTTAGGGAATTTTGAGGGAGGGTTTATCTTTGAGTGTAGTGTTCTATGTTCTAAAAAATATAAAGTATTTTTGACTAAAATAAATCTAATACTGATGATTATTCCATGAAGACTGAGATGCTGATATATATAACAAAATTGCTTAATGTGGTCAGGTGTGGCAGTGGCTCGGGGACTGGAGGTGGCATTGTGGGCATCAACGAGGGTTTGGTATCTGCTGCTGAAGGAGCGTTTGGGGGCATCAAGAAGTCGGGCATTGGAAGAGAGGGTTCCGGGAGGGATCGAGACTACTTAATTAAATATATCTTTTTAGGGGATTAACTAAGGTAAAGGTATTGTGATGCATTAAGATAGTGAGTTAAAAGAAGAAAACATTGACCATCACTCTACTGTAGCTGACTTTCCAGATGTGATTTATCACAGTTTAAATTTTATGTTGAACTGTAACATCTGAACTATCCTTCAGAGTACAGGTATGTACTATTACCACTCATCCTTCAGAGTGCAGATACTGTACCACCACCACCACCCAGCCTTCAGAGTGCAGGACTGTACCACCACCACCACCCATCCTTCAGAGTGCAGGTACTGTACTAAACCCCCACCCATCCTTCAGATTCAGGACTGAAACCCCCCCACCCATCCTTCAAACGGTATGTATCCACCCCAAACCTTTAGAGTACGGGTTGCCCCCCCCCCCCCGGGGTCCTCCACCACCACCCATCCTTCAGAGCAGGTACTGTACCCACCACCCCCATCCTTCAGAGTACAGGATGTACCACCACCAATCCTTCGGGGTTTTTAGGTCTGTACTACCACCACCCACCTTCGAGTGGCCTGTACTGCCACCCCACCCATCCCAGAGTACAGGTACTGTACTGCCACCACCACCACCCTTCAGAGTACAGGGTACTGAAACCCATCCTTCAGAGGAATGATGCCCCCCATCCTTCAGAGTACAGGATTTATCCACCCCACCCTCCAAAAAATACTGTACTGCCACCCCACCCCCTTCAGAGCAGGACTGACTCCACCCATCCTTCAGAGCGGCTGTACGCCCCATCCTTCAGAGACAGGTACTGACTGCCACCCATCCTTCAGAGAATATGTACTGCCACCCATCCTTCAGAGTACAGGTATGTACTGCCACCCATCCTTCAGAGCAGGACTGACTGCCACCCATCCTTTAGAGACAGGTACTGTACTGCCACCCATCCTTCAGAGTACAGGTTGTATGCCACCCATCCTTCAAGTACAGGTACTGTATCCACCCACCTTCAGAGTACAGGTACTGATGCCACCCACCCAGAGCAGGTACTGTACTGCCACCCATCCTTTAGAGTACAGGTACTGTACTGCCACCCATCCTTCGAGACAGGTACTGTACTGCCACCCACCTTCAGGACAGGTATTACCCCCCATCCTTCAGAGTACAGGTACATGCCACCCACCTTAAAAGGTACGGTTTAGAGACGGACTGATCCCCCCATCCTTTTCAAGAGGGTACTGATGCCCCCCCTTTCAGAGTACAGGTACTGTACTGCCACCCATCCTTCAGAGTACAGGACTGACCCCCCCATCCTTCGAGTACGGACGACTGCCACCCATCCCTTTAGAGTACAGGTACTGATGCCACCCACCTTCAGAGTACAGGTACTGTTTTTTTGGCCCCCCCCTTTAGAGTACAGGTACTGTACTGCCACCCATCCTTCAGAGCAGGTACTGTATGCCCCCCCCCCCATCCCCTTTTCAGAGTACAGGTACTGATGCCACCCATCCTTCAGAGTGGTACTGATGCCACCCATCCTTCAGAGACAGGTACTGTACCCACCCATCCTTTCAAAGAGAACCCCGGTACATCCCCCCCCATCCTTTGATAAGGTATGTATGCCACCCATCCTTTAGAGACAGGGTTTAACCCCGGGGATGGGCCCCCCACCCCCAGAGTGCGACACTATACTTCCCCCCCCAGGGTTAAGTTTTAACTGGTTCCCTACATCCCTTCACAACTGTTATTACCCCACTCCAACAGAAAATTGAACCCCCCAGTCCAGTTTTGTCCACTGGCTCCAACCTGCCTGCACAGGTCCACTGGGTTGACCATGTTGCAGTGTTGCACATCTTCCCAATGTTTCCACCTGCACCAGCAAGGTCAAACTAACTTGCTTAGATCACATCAACAACCCTTCACCCCAAAATCATTCTTTTCATACAGTATTATACCAGATCAACCACATCACACGATCATACCACAAAATACCACATCACACAAGATCATACCACAAAAATACCACATCACACAAGATCATACCAGATCATATTGTATAATTTTTGCAAGTCTTCACTTCTGTTCTTTTTTTTTTAATATTTGTGATGTCAGACAATGATGGCAAGGCAGTCATTGTTTAAAGGGGGAGGGAAAGTGTTTTTCTCTTTGGGCCCCTACCTGGGGGGGAGACATCTGGTGAAAAAAAAAAGAGATCAAATGCGTGAGTCTTGTGTCACGTGAAGGACAATAATGTGAGTTTGTGTCAAGGGAGGACAATAATGTGAGTTTTGGGGGTAAAAAAGGAAGGAAAAACAATAATGTGAGTATTGTGTAAAAGGGGGGGAAAGGACAATAATGTGAGGGTAAAGGGGAAAAAGGACCAAAAGGGAAAAAGTTTTGTGAAAGGGGAAGGCAATAAGGGAGTTTTGTGGGTAAAAGGGGGAAAAAAATTGGGATTTGGAAACCCCCCCAACCTATCCAAAGGGAAAACCCCAAAAAAACCCCGACAAAATTTCCTATGCCTCACCCCCGGGGCCCCGGGGCCCCCCATTCCCCGGGGACAGGAAGGTTACTTTTTTTGGGGGGGGGGCACTGGCCCCTGAAACCCTCCAGGTATACAATTTTGGTAAAACCAGTACAAAAGGATTTTTAAAAAATCCCGCCCCCTCAATCCACATTCTACCTTATTCCTGACATCACTGGGGTCCGCGGAGTTGCCGTTCATAAAATTCCTCTCCCACCAGCCATCAATGTAAAATTTTTTCCACAAATGTTCATTTTGAATTTTGATTGCAAACAGATTTTTTTCTTTAAGGGGTTTAAATTCACTATATACTTTAAAGTCGACTTAACACTCAGTTATGAGATGAGGCTTTTGAAGACCTTTTTTTAGCCCCAGACCACATCAGCTCCAAAAAGGGGAAAAAAAAAATTCCCCAAAAATTATAAATTTGCTTTTAAAAATTTTGGGGGTTTGGGTTGTGAATTGTTGCTATGGTTTTTGGGGGGATTTGGGGTTAGACATATGGTTTTTTGGGGGGAGTTTGAATTGTTGCTGCCATGGTATTGTGGGTTAGTTGTGAGTTATTGCCAAGGGTTTTTAAAATTTTAATTGTTCGCCATGGATTGGGGTTTTTCTTGTGAATTGTTACAGCCACAGTATTGTGGAATGTCTTGTGATCATTCCCAATATTTTCCAGTACACTGACAAGTAATCAGATTTTGTTTATTTTAAGGCTAGTGACACTCCCATCCCTCTTCCATCCCCCAACAGCCTGAAGTGGGAGACTTCAGACTTACACAATTCAGGGTCTCTGCATTCAGGATGACAGATTTGGAAATTCACTATATGATGGATATGGGTAGGGGAAAAACCCCCCTATGTGATGGGGAAAAATTTCAGGAAACCATGCTATTTATGGAATATGAAGATAGACATCCCATGTGATGGAATAAAACAGATAGCCATCCTGTGTGATAGAATAGACAGGTAACCATCCTGTGATGAAAAATGACAGGTAACCATCCTGTGTGATGGAAATAAAAAGACCAAAAAAATAGCCATCCTTTTGATGGAATATCAGGTAGCCATCCTGTGTGATGGGGAAAATGACAGGTAGCCATCCTTTTGATGGAATATGACAGGTAACCATCCTATTTGGGGGAATATGACAGGTAGTCCTGTGTGATGGGGAAAATAAGGTAGTCCTGTGTGAAAAGACAGGTATAGCCATCCTGTGTGATGGAATAAGGGCAGGTAACCATCCTATGTGGTGGAATATGACAGGAGCCATCCTGTGTGATAGAATAGACAGGTAACATGGCTTTAGTTCACACTATAAACTAAAAAAATTTTTTAGGTTGGATTTTTGCATGAATTAAGACACTCAGGTTAGTGATGGAATATGACAGGAAAACATAGATAATTTTTAACCCCGTGTGGGGGTGATATAGAGAAGAGTGGAAGAACTCGTGGGTTTTCCCCCGTGTAACTGTCATATAGAACAGTGCAATAGTTTAAAACGGGGCCCTTTAAATTTAAAGCTCATTTTTGGGGGGATGATATACATAAAGGGGATCATTCTGTTATTTTTGGGAAAAACATACTGGGATTTTTTAAAATATGCAAGGGGCAGGAGGAGGTGCAGAAATGAACTCGGGGGAAAAATTCAGGTGTTTGTGTATGTTTTGGGGAACATGTGTGATCATGACACAGGTGTTAGTGATTTTTTATCAGCACCAGTGGCCATAACAGGTATTAGAGGACACTTAACCCCCCCGGCCATGACTGGTGTTTATGTCAACACCGGGCCATGAAGGTGCTGAGAAAAGTGTCAACACCTGTGGCCACGAACGTTTAGTAACAGTGTCAACCCCTGATCCACAAGTGCCAATTTTTTACCAACAGGTGTTTAAAAAAAAATATTTTACCAAAACAAAATTTTTTCAAAGGGTTTTTAAAACAGTTATATTTTAAAATGGCCTTTTTTTTAAAAAAAAAACCGGGGGTTTATTGAAAAAGGGATAAAAACATGGAGGGATTTAAATTTTAGAAAAAAAAAAATTTTTAAAAAATTTTTTAAAGTGTTAAAGTGTACAAGTTTTGGGTTTCAAAAATTTAAAACTTATAAAAAATGCAAGGAGAGCCCCTGGCACCTGGATTGGGCAGTTTATTTTTGGCTTATTACAAGGGGGTTAATGAAAGAAATTGATAGTGGAGTAGTGTAGGTTGGGAAAATGAGGTCATACGATGGCAGGGCCCACTAGTGGAAGTACGATGATAAAATGATCTAGAAGTTAATTATATAATTTGGGGGTTTTTTTTTTTTATGTAGTACCAAATATAAATAGTTTACATGTAATAAAAAAATTTTTGCATAAAGCCACCAACATGCTTTTATTTTAAACTAATTCTAATGCTTAAAAAATTACTTTTTAAAAAAGAAAGAATATTAAGAGATTCATCACAATTTAACTAAATTAATGTACAAAGAAAGGTAGTTAATGAACAATGGAACAATTTAAAAAAAAAAAAAAAAAAAAAGAACCCCCCACCCCACCAAGGCAGGGTGATCTAAAAAAGGGGAAAAAAAAAAAAAAAAAAAAGAAAGAAAATGAAAGGTTTCCCAAAAATATGATGTGTTTTTTGAAACTCATTCAGTAATCTTCATTTTGTGGAGGATTGAAGAGAGAGATAAAGGTTACTT
>WNWK01026988.1:0-26774 GCA_009830355.1 Cherax destructor | reverse complement strand
GAAGACATCTGTACCAATATATCAGTGTCATCATGCTTATTTTAGGCTAAGAGACTGACACCGTCATTCAAAGACTAAGGGACCAAACATGCACACTATCAAGAGGGAGTGAACATCTCAGAATTAACTCTCTGCTTCTTGCACTGTCACTGCATTTGACTGAAGAAATCTGCTGCACAGGCAAAATATTTTGGAAAGTAAAGATACCTAAGTATTGTGCATGTCTCTTATTCATCATTTTCATTACAGTCTACATCACACTGAGTAATAAGAAGAGTATTTCATACTCGGTACATTCTTTGAAGTCTTAATAAATAATGTTGGACTTTGACAAAACCCTTCTCTGGCAGTAGTATTTGGATTAAATATAATGTATATACAGACAAATCATGTACATAATCAATATGAGATTATCTACAGAAGTCTATGTCAGATGTTAACAGTTATTTTGCCACATCCAGAGGCATTAATTTTTATTTACCTCGTGCAACATGGTAAGTGAAAAGATATCTTTTCTCTGTTAGCATTTTCTTCTTGGCTGAGATATAAGAAAACATCTAGATGCCTGACTTCAAGTAAAAAATCAGGGTGGTCCCTAATTGCATCTTCATTTAGGGACTAATTCTGTTCAGTTTATGCAGTAAGTACAGTAGGCCCCCACTTATACGGCTACCACTGTAAAGCGGAAATTGCCATAAAGTGGAATGCCCTTTTTCCACTTATAAATGCATATAAATGCTAGATAACAAGTTTACACTAACATATATTAAGTTATCAATAGAACTAGGCATTAAAAACAATAAAAAGTAAAATACACACACAGTACACTCATTGCTTACCTTAAAATATTTGTAGTCTTAATGTAGGGTGAGAGGTGAAAAGTATTTATTTTGTAGGAAGTCAGGTGGAGGTATGGTAGCCAGCCAGGCCAGGCCACCCACACGTAATATACTATGACATTTAACCCTTTCGGGGTTTTGGTCGTACTAGTACGGCTTACGCCCTGGGGTTTTGGTCATACTAGTACGGCTTACGCCCTGGGGTTTTGGTCGTACTAGTACGGCTTACGTTCTGGGGTTTTGGTCGTACTAGTACGGCTTACGCCCTGGCGTTATTGACGTACTAGTACACCTAAATTCTAGTGCCCTCAAATCAAGCAGAAACAGACTGTTAGGCCTAGATGTGATAGAATGGGTCTGTGCGGTCAGTGTGCGCAGTATAAAAAAATTCCTGCACCACACAGTGCATAATGAGGAAAAAAAAAACTGACCGTATTTTTGGTTTAAAACAGCGACTTTGCAGTCTATTTCGTATGATATTTATGCTTGTATTCTCGTTTTCTTAGACTCATTTTATAGAATAGATGATATATTACAGAAATGTCGATAATTTTGACTGGTTTCACGATGACAAGTACCTTGAAACTGAGCGCAAAGTAGCGAAAATGTTCGATTTTGTCCGATGTTCAAGAGTAAACAAATCACACTATGCGTCCAATACACATCAACTGGAGAGTCTAATATTCTTGCACAAGTGCGCTGATATTATTTATACCATTTTTGCAATGATGCAGCTGTATACATAACAGTAAATCTTTTATTTTTTGTGAGAATAAAAATTCAAAATGGAAAGCAAAAGTAATGTAAAAGGGGCCTGGAGACATGACTAATGAACAGATAAAATGTTATTTGAGTGCCAGGAATGTCTGTCTCATTTATTCTGGACCCTATTTTGAAATTGGCATCTTTTGAAATTTGTGTGAAATTGGCCAAATTGCGAAATTCTGACCACATTATTGGGTAGTTGAAATCGGTAAATTGGCTGTTTCTTGTACTCAATTGATAGAACAAATGGAATTCTAGCGAAATAGCTATAATTTTAGTAGACTGAAACATTGGAATTTGCCGAAAATAGGGCTCAAAGTGGGCGAAATCGCCGATGCGTAAATGTCATCGATACCGCTAACTTTGTGAAAGCATAATTCTGTTAGTTTTCAATCAAATTTCATAATTTTGGCGTCGTTGTGATCGGAAAAAGATTCTCTATTATTTCATGAGAAGAAAAATATATTTTTTTTTTTTCCGAAAAATTTGGGACCCTGAGAACGAGTTTCGGAGAGGGCCTGTGGACCCCCAAAGGGTTAATGCCACTAGGACCAGCTTGAGAGTCACTGGACCCCTGCCTCGAAAAATAACTGTCCAGAGTCCTCTGTTTCTGGCGCCTCTTTAACATTTCCCTGAAGTGGAACAAGGTTTTGTCACTAAACATGTTGCAGATATGGCTTGTTTCAGCTTGGCCAGGATGGTGTTTTTCAACAAATGTCTGGACATCATTCCACTTGGGACAAATTTCCCTAATCTCTGCAGAAGGCACCTCCTTCTCTTTCTTTTCCTCCTCCTCCTTTTCTGAAGCAATAACCTCAACTTTGGTCTGATGAAGTTCCACTTCCAGTTGTTGCAGCTCTTCAGTGGTTAGCTCTACCCTGTGGTCCTGCACCAACTCTTCCACATCCTCACCACTCACCTCCAACCCCAGGCTGTTCTACAATATCTTCCACAACAGGCACAGGGTCGTCAGGGTCAGCCTCAAATCCTTCAAAATCCCTCTGTTGGACACAACCTGGCCACAGTGGTCTCCAAGCAGAGTTCAAAGTCCTGGAAGTCACTCCCTCCCAAGCCTTACCTATAAGGCCTATGCAGTTGTAGATATTGAAGTGATTCTTCCAGAACTCTCTAAGGGTCAATTCAGTGTCCAAGGTCACTTCAAAGCATTTCTGAAACACTGCTTTGGTGTACAGTTTCTTGAAGTTAGAAATGACCTGCTGGTCCATGGGCTGGAGAAGAGGAGTGGTGTTAGGAGGCAAGAACATCACTTTTATAAATTTGAAGTCCCTAGACATTTGGTCTTCCAAGTCTGGAGGATGTGCAGGAGCATTGTCCAGTACCAGTAGGCACTTGAGTCCCAAATTGTTTTCCTGAAGGTATTTTTTCACACTTGGGCCAAACACATTATCAACCCAATCTTTGAAAATTGGCCTTGTGACCCATGCATTATGATTTGCTTTCCACATAACACACAATCTTTTCTTGTGGACATTGTGTTTCTTGAACACTGGGATTTTCAGTGATACACGAGAAAAGGCTTCACTTTGAAATCCCCACTTGCATTGGTACACAACATGAGAGTTAGCCTGTCTTTCATAGGCTTGTGTCCTGGCAATGTCTTTTCCTCCTTCGTGATGTAGGTCCTGTTGGGCATTTTCTTCCAAAACAGGCCTGTTTCGTCACAGTTAAACACTTGTTGGGGTTTCAGATTTCCAATCTTTATGTAGTCAAAGGTATAGTCTTAAAATTCCTGCACAAACTTTTCAGCAGAATGTTTGAACTTGCAGCCTCACCATGCCTTACAACACTGTGTATGCCACTACGCTTCTTAAATCTCTCAAACCAGCCTTTGCTGGCCCTAAATTCACTACCAGCAGCACTTCTTAACAAGATCTTCATGCAAATGCCTTGCCTTCTCACAAATAACAGACTCCACTACACTGTCTCCCACTATTTGTTTTTCTTTAATCCACAATAACAATAACTTTTCCATTTGTTCCATTATTGGTGACCTTTGTTTCGTAAGCACATTTACTCCTTTGGCAACATCAGCAGCCTTGATTTGTTCTTTCTTTGACAGGATGGTTGTAATTGTTGATTTGTTTTTTCCAAACATCCTGGCAAGTTCCAGCACCCGCACACCACTCTCATAATTCTCAATCACCTCTCTCTTAAATTCCATGGTGTTTCTCACTCTCTTTGCCACAGGAACTTTACTAGGAACTTTCTTGGGAGCCATGGTTACTTATTTCGCAGTTGCACTGACCAAAAACAATGGAAAACAAGCGAAATGTTTGGATGAATGAGCAGAAGCTTCCTTACGCACCGAGAGACACAGCCAAACTGAAGCGCAAGTGGCCACAGCTGGTGGACCGACGCGTCCCATACGGCCGCTAACCGAAATAACGGCCGCTAACCGGGAGCCATAAACCCGGCCGCTAACCGAGGGTTCACTGTATTTCTAGACAGTAGTATGTGACCAAGGCAGGTGAAAATGTTCACCTGTCAGTGTGTTTGTGACTATACGAGTACTATTTCAGTACCTAATATTTATAGGTCCCAGCAATGTTTTAGACACGCTGGAGTATACATGTACGTACAGTGGACCCTCGGTTAACGAATACCCCGGAAATCGTGCAATTATGTAAGTATAATTTTGTAAGTTCTTGTGGAAGTGTATTTTTGGGGGTCTGAAATAGACTAACCTACGTGAAATTTTTCCTTAAGGGAGTAAATTCGTTCGGTAATGGCACTTGAGCAGACTTCAGGAGTGAAGTTTTTACGAAACTCGGGGGTCCACTGTATATGAAACTCCTTGAAGCACGGTGTAAGATGAGTGTCACTCCTCTGCTGACAGTGCAGCAGTGGAGTGGCATTTGATGATCGTGCACTGCCTTGGCTTTTTGTTTTCACTGTTACACACAAATCTGTCTGTCTATCTATATATCTGTGTAGAGCTCTCATTATCTCTGTCTCTGTTTATCTGTCTTTGTCTCTGTCTCAGAGAGAGCCACTCATGAACCAACAGGTATTAGACACAATGCAGTCGTCACATCTGATTCCTGAACAAGTGAAAATTCATATTACTTACCAGTCATGCTTATTATGCATTATATCTACAAGCACAGTATGTATAGCACTTTGGATTTTTTGGGTTATCCTAGGTAATTTATACTATGTATAATTGTATTTATGTGTACCTGTAAGATAGAAGACGATGACAGAGAGAATAGACACAGACAGAGATAGACACAGACAGAGTAGACACAGACAGAGGTAGACACAGACAGAGGTAGACACAGACAGGAGAAAGGTAGACACAGACAGAGGTAGACACAGACAGAGGTAGACACAGACAGAGGTAGACACAGACAGAGGTAGACACAGACAGAGGTAGACACAGACAGAGGTAGACACAGACAGAGGTAGACACAGACAGAGGTAGACACAGACAGAGGTAGACACAGACAGAGGTAGACACAGACAGAGGTAGACACAGACAGAGTAGACACAGACAGAGATAGACACAGACAGAGATAGACACAGACAGAGATAGACACAGACAGAGATAGACACAGACAGAGATAGACACAGACAGAGATAGACACAGACAGAGATAGACACAGACAGAGATAGACACAGACAGAGGTAGACACAGACAGAGGTAGACACAGACAGAGGTAGACACAGACAGAGGTAGACACAGACAGAGGTAGACACAGACAGAGGTAGACACAGACAGAGGTAGACACAGACAGAGGTAGACACAAGACAGAGAGGTAGACACAGACAGAGGTAGACACAGACAGAGGTAGACACAGACAGAGGTAGACACAGACAGAGGTAGACACAGACAGAGGTAGACACAGACAGAGGTAGACACAGACAGAGGTAGACACAGACAGAGGTAGACACAGACAGAGGTAGACACAGACAGAGGTAGACACAGACAGAGGTAGACACAGACAGAGGTAGACACAGACAGAGGTAGACACAGACAGAGGTAGACACAGACAGAGAAAGACACAGACAGAGAAAGACAGAGATAGGCAGAGGCAGATAGACAGAGACAGATAGGCAGAGGCAGATAGACAGAGGCAGATAGACAGACAGAGACAGAGATAGACACAGACAGAGATAGACACAGACAGAGATAGACACAGACAGAGATAGACACAGACAGAGATAGACACAGACAGAGATAGACACAGACAGAGATAGACACAGACAGAGATAGACACAGACAGAGATAGACACAGACAGAGATAGACACAGACAGAGATAGACAGAGACAGAGATAGACAGAGATAGACAGAGACAGAGATAGACAGAGACAGAGATAGACAGAGACAGAGATAGACAGAGACAGAGATAGACACAGACAGATAGACACAGACAGAGGTAGACACAGACAGAGGTAGACACAGACAGAGGTAGACACAGACAGAGGTAGACACAGACAGAGATAGACACAGACAGAGATATACACAGACAGAGATAGACAGACAGAGATAGACACAGACAGAGATAGACACAGACAGAGGTAGACACAGACAGAGATAGACACAGACAGAGAAAGACACAGACAGAGAAAGACACATACAGAGAAAGACACATACAGAGAAAGACACATACAGAGAAAGACACAGACAGAGAAAGACACAGACAGAGAAAGACACAGACAGAGAAAGACACAGACAGAGAAAGACACAGACAGAGAAAGACACAGACAGAGAAAGACACAGACAGAGAAAGACACAGACAGAGAAAGACACAGACAGAGAAAGACACAGACAGAGAAAGACACAGACAGAGAAAGACACAGACAGAGAAAGACACAGACAGAGAAAGACACAGACAGAGAAAGACACAGACAGAGAAAGGCAGAGGCAGATAGGCAGAGGCAGATAGACAGAGGCAGATAGACAGAGACAGATAGACAGAGACAGATAGACAGAGACAGATAAACAGACAGAGCTAGACAGAGACCTGGAATTTACCTGGAGAGAGTTCCAGGGGTCAACACCCCTGCGGCCTGGTCTGTGACCAGGCCTCATGTTGGATCAGAGCCTGATCAACCATTCTGTTACTGCTGGCCGCACGCAGTCCAACGTACACACCACAGCCTGGCTGGTCAGGCACCGACTTTAGGTGCCTGTCCAGTGCCTGCTTGAAGACAGCCAGGGGTATATTGGTAATCCCCCTTATGTATGCTGGGAGAAAGTTGAACAGTCTTTGGCCCCTGATACTTATTGTGTTGTCTCTCAACGTGCTAGTGGCACCCCAGCTTTTCATTGGGGGGGTGTTACATCGTCTGTCGAGTCTTTTGCTTTCGTAGGGAGTGACACTCGTGTGCAAGTTTGGTACTAATCCATCTAGGATTTTCCAAGTGTATAAAATAATGTATCTCTCCCGCCCGCGTTCCAGGGAGTACAGGTTTAGGAACTTCAAGCGTTCCCAGTAATTGAGGTGGTTAATTGTAGTTATGCGTGCCGTGAAGGTTCTCTGTACATTTTCTAGTTCAGCAATTTCACTTGCTTTGAAAGGTGCAGTTAGTGTGTAGCAATATTCCAGCCTAGATAGAACAAGCTACCTGAAAAGTGTCCACATTTGCTTGGCATTCCTTGTTTTGAAGGTTCTCATTATCCATCCTGTCATTTTCTGGCAGATGCAATTGCTACAGTGTTTATGGTCCTGTCATAAAGGGTTTTGACGTCGCTCTAGTGTCTATGAATTTTCCTCCCAATGGTTTTTTCTATCATGACTTATATTGTTTTCTGAGCCATTAAAGTTTGGTTGATGTCTGCTTGATCTTCGACAGTTTTAATTTGCACTCGTTGCAGATCGGTGTCATCTAAATTCTCACAGGACTGTGGCATATTGTTTTCTAAGCCATTAAAAGGATTTGAGTTGATGTCTGGCCTTGGAAGAGCTTCACGTGTCTTCAATTACTGTGACTACTACTATTTGTGTTCTACGTTGGTTGTCCATCTGAAAGCAAGACAGGACGATGCGAATCTGTCTAATCGATAAAGGATGAAGAACAGGATGAGGCGAGTACGTGCCTTGTGGAAAGAGTTGCAACGTAGCCGCAGATTTACTCTGTGACTACTACTATTTGTGTTCTACTGTTAGGAAATTAGAATCCATACAGAGATAGACAGGAAGACAGAGATAGCAGAAAGAGAAGACACAGAGACAGAGATAGACAGAGGACAGAGATAGACAGAGCACAGAGATAGAGCGAGACAGAGATAGCAGAAAGCAGAGATAGACAGAACAGAGAACAGAGAGATAGACAGACAGAGAGACAGAGAGACAGACGAGACAGAGATAGACAGACGAGATAGACAGAACAGGTGAGACAGAAGAATGACAGACACAGAATAGACAGAGATACAGAACAGAGATAGACAGACAGGATAGACAGAACAGAGATAGACAGAACAGAGATAGACAGACACAGAGATAGACAAAAGAGATAGACAGACACAGAGAAGAGATAGACAGACACAGAGATGCAGACACAGGAGACAGACAGAGATAGACAGAACAGAATAGACAGACACAGAGACAGAGATAGACAGACAACAGAGATAGACAGACACAGAGATAGACAGACACAAGAAGAGATAGACAGACACAGAGAAGACAGACACAGAGATAGACAGACACAGAGAAGAGACACAGAGACAGACACAGAGACAGAGATAGACAGACACAGAGAACAGAACAGAACAAGATAGACAGACACAGAGACAGAGATAGACAACGAACAAGATAGACGACAGAGACAGATAGACAGACACAGAGACAGAATAGACAGACAGAGACAAGATAGACAGACAGAGACAAGATAGACAGAAGAGACAGAGAAGACAGACAATAGACAGGAAAGATAGACAGACAGAGACAAGATAGACAGAAGAGACAAGATAGACAGAGACAAGATAGACAGAGAGACAATGATAGACAGAGAGACAATGATAGACAGAAGCAAGATAGACAGAGAGACAATGATAGACAGAACAAGAAGACAGAGAGACAATGATAGACAGAAGACAATGATAGACAGAGAACAATGATAGACAGACGAGACAATGATAGACAGAGAACAGATGAAGACAAGAAGACATGAAGAGAGACAATGATAGACAGAGAGACAATGATAGACAGAGAGACAATGAAGACAGAAGAGAGACAATGATAGACAGAGAGAGAGACAATGATAGACAGAGAGAGAGACAATGATAGACAGAGAGACAATGATAGACAGAGAGACAATGATAGACAGAGAGACAATGATAGACAGAGAGACAATGATAGACAGAGAGACAATGATAGACAGAGAGACAATGATAGACAGAGAGACAATGATAGACAGAGAGACAATGATAGACAGACAGACAATGATAGACAGACAGACAATGATAGACAGAAGACGAGACGAATGATAGACAGAGAGAGCAATGATAGACAGAAGAGAACAATGATAGACAGAAGACAATGATAGACAGAAGACAATGATAGACAGAAGACAATGAGACAGAAGACAATGATAGACAGACAGAGAGCAATGATAGACAGACAGAGAGACAATGATAGACAGACAGAGAGACAATGATAGACAGACAGAGAGACAATGATAGACAGACAGAGAGACAATGATAGACAGACAGAGAGACAATGATAGACAGACAGAGACAATGATAGACAGACAGAGACAATGATAGACAGACAGAGACAATGATAGACAGACAGAGACAATGATAGACAGACAGAGACAATGATAGACAGAAGACAATGATAGACAGACAATGATAGACAGACAGAGGAGACAATGATAGACAGACAGAGACAATGATAGACAGAGAGACAATGATAGACAGAGAGACAATGATAGACAGACAGAGAGACAATGATAGACAGACAGAGAGACAATGATAGACAGACAGAGAGACAATGATAGACAGACAGAGAGACAATGATAGACAGACAGAGAGACAATGATAGACAGACAGAGAGACAATGATAGACAGACAGAGAGACAATGATAGACAGACAGAGAGACAATGATAGACAGACAGAGAGACAATGATTGACAGACAGAGAGACAATGATTGACAGACAGAGAGACAATGATTGACAGACAGAGACAATGATTGACAGACAGAGAGACAATGATTGACAGACAGAGAGACTGATTGACAGACAGAGAGACAATGATTGACAGACAGACAATGACAGACAGAGAGACAATGACAGACAGAGAGACAATGACAGACAGAGAGACAATGACAGACAGAGAGACAATGATAGACAATGATAGACAGACACAGACAGACACAGACAGACACACAGACACAGACAGACAGACACAGACAGACACAGACAGACAGACACAGAGACAGACACAGACAGACACAGACAGGGATAGACAGACACAGACAGACACAGAGAGACAGAGATAGACACAGACAGAGATAGACACAGACAGATATAGACACAGACAGAGATAGACACAGACAGAGATAGACACAGACAGAGATAGACACAGACAGAGATAGACACAGACAGAGATAGACACAGACAGAGATAGACACAGACAGACACAGACAGACACAGACACAGACACAGACAGGGATAGACACAGACAGAGATAGACACAGACAGAGATAGACACAGACAGACAGATAGACACAGACAGACAGATAGACACAGACAGACAGAGATAGACACAGACAGACAGAGACAGACAGAGATAGACACAGATAGACAGAGACAGACAGAGATAGATACAGACGGAGATAGATACAGACAGAGAGACGGAGATAGAGACAGCCAAAGTCAATCAGCCAGCCACCCAGCCTACCGAACACGTATTACACGTTCCAGAATTGTTTCTCTTTACTTAGGGCATAGGTTATAGTACATTCTGGCAGGATGACACTACCAGTGGTACCAAATTGAAAGGATGCTGAACAAATGTTGCACATGGGTTATTATCGAGGTTTTTTATATTTCCTCTACCACTTATGGCAACATCCACCTCAAAGCCACTAAACTCGGGGTCAGCATCACTTTCCTCTTAAAGGGGGAGTGTTAATAGGACATGACATCAGTGAATCCATGGTGTTTGCCATGCTGTTTGCTCTAGCTGGCATTCAGTTGAACTGGTGCTACCACAAGGTACTAAGTGGTCCCTGATTGTATTAATACTGCACACACCTATTGTTAAGACCAATTCTATGCATCTCAGGCCAATTGTGCAAAATTTGGAGGCAGGAAAAATAAAACGATGTACATTTGGAGTGCTAGCGGTAACAACGTAGATCTACGTTTGGACAGTTAAGGGGTTAAATATTCTATTAAGACCAATTCTATGCATCTCAGGCCAATTGTGCCAAATTTGGAGGCGGGAAAAATAAAATGATGTACATTTGGAGTGCTAGCGGTAACAACATAGATCTACGTTTGGACAGTTAAGGGGTTAAATATAATGATGTAGCATGGGAATATTCCTCTTGATATTCCTTACATAATCAACTCAATTTGTAGTTTTTTGTTAGTATTATAAATGCTTCATTAGATAACATAGCTTCTTTAATTTTTCCTCAGAATCTTCAATGTTATGGGCTTCCCACAGGAGAAGGACTGGGTAGACATCAAGAAAATGCCAGAGCATGGGACGTTAATGAAAGACTTTAAAAAGAACAAGTAAGACATTTGATGTACTTTCAATTAGATATCTGTACTAAAATTTTATAATAGAACTTAGCATGTGTAAAATTGAATGGGAGACTGAGTGAAAGCCTTTCTAATTTATGTTGGAGTGAGGTAAGAGTGCAGTATTCCTGTCATATTTGGATGCATTTTGAAAGTACAGTTAGCCCTTGAAAAACACGGGGGTTAGTGGCACCTACCCCCTGCACAGTCAAAATTCTGTGTATAACTTTTGACTCCTCAATAACTTAACTACTAATGGCCTCCTGTTGACCAGAAGCCTTACCAATAACATAAACAGTAATAAAGTAAGCTAGAGAAAAGAAAATGTTAATAAAATCATAAGGAAGAGAAAATATATTTACAGTGCTGTATTGTATTTATCTATACCGTATGTTTGTCTTGGATACCGCAAGTTTACATAGTCTCTTTACAAGATGAATCGTCTGTCAGTATCTGCATCAGTGTTATCTTATACAACACACTGTAGATGTTATACGTATTATTAACACTAGACATCAAAAATTAAAAGATAATATGAGACAGCAATTCATATTTATGATTTAATATTTCATCTCTACATAAGTTTACATTTCTCTCGACTGTGAATGGAACATGTACAATCTGTAATTGTAATATATATATTTTTTTAACACGTCGGCCATTTCCCACTGAGGCTGGGTGACCCAAAAAAGAAAGAAAAAACTTTCATCATTCAACACTTTCACCATCATTCATACACAGTCACTGTCTTTGCAGAAGCACTCAGATATGATAGTTTAGATGTTACTCCAAATAGTTAATATCCCAAACCCCTCCTTTAAAGTGCAGGCACTGTGCTTCCCAACTCCAGGGCTCAAGTCCAGCTAACTGGTTTCCCTGAATCCTTTCACAAAATATTACCCTGCTCACACTCCAACAGCTCATCAGGTCCCAAAAACCATTCGTCTCCATTCACTCCTATCTAACATGCTCACGCACACTTGCTGGAATTCCAAGCCCCTCACACACAAAACCTTTATCCCCTCCCTTCAACCTTTCCAAGGACGACCACTACCCCACCTTCCTTCCCCTTCAGATTTAAATGCTCTCCAAGTCATTCTACTTTGTTCTGTCATCTCTAAATGATCAAACCAACCCAACAACCCCTGTTCAGCCCTCTTGACTAATACATGCTTTTAGTAGGTCCACACCTCCTAATTTCCACACTATGAATTCTCTGCATAATATTTACACCACACATTACCCTTAGACATGACACCTCCACTGCCTCCAGCCTCCTCCTCGCTGTAGCATTTACAACCCATGCTTCACACCCATGTAAAAGTGTTTGTACCACTACTCTCATTCATTCCCTTCTTTGCCTCCATTGATACCTCAAAGCACCACTCACCTTTCTTCCTTCATCAGTTCTATGGTCAACTCCCAAATATCTGAACACATTCACTTCTTCCATACTCCCTTCAATGTGATATCCAGTTTTTCTTCACCTAAATTGTTTGATACCCTCATCATCTTAATGTTATCTATGTTCACTTTCAACTTTCTTCCTTTACACACCCTCCCAAACTCATCCACTAACTTTTGCAGCTTATCTTTAAAATCTCCCAAAAGCACAGTATCATCAGCAAAAAGTAACTGTGTTAACTTCCATTTTTCATTTGATTTCCCATAATTTAATCCCACCCCTCTCCCCAACTCCCTAGCATTTACTTCTTTTACAATCCCATCTGTAAATATGTTAAACAACCATGGTGACATTACACATCCCTGTCTAAGGCCCACTTTTACTGGGAAGTAATCTCCCTCTCTCCTACACACCCTAATTTGAGCCTCGCTATCCTCATAAAAACTCTTTACAGCATTTAGTAACTTCTTCCCCTATAATTCTTACAACCTTTCTTCTCCCCCTTCCCTTTATATAAAGGACCTATACACGCTCTCTGCCAATCCCTAGGTACCTTCCCCTCTCTCATATATTTCTTTCTTCTTCTTTCTTTTAACGCACCGGCCATATCCCACCGAAGTAGGGTGGCCCAAAATGAAAAATGAAGTTTCTCTTTTTAACTTTAGTAATGTATACAAGAGAAGGGATTACTAGCCCCTTGCTCCTGGCATTCTAGTCACCTCTTACAGCATGCATGGCTTACGGAGGAAGAATTCTGTTCCACTTCCCCATGGAGACAAGAGGGAATAAACAAGAACAAGAACTACTAAGACAAAGAAGAAAACCCAGAGGGGTGTGTATTTATATGTTTGTGCATGCATGTGTAGTGTGACCTAAGTGTAAGTAGAAGAAGCAAGACATGTTTGTGTTACTTGGTGCCGTTTTGCTGCAAGCGGTGGATGAAATGATAAGGGCTTCGGAGGCTTCTTACTTTATTTGCAAGATAGTGGATACACAGGCAGTGTGTTTGTGCCCATGGCCCGGAGGGGCCATGCCCAGCGAGGGAGAGAGGAGTAGGCCTTGTTTTCTGAGTGGAGTCAGCTGCCAGAGTCAGAGAGAGGCAGGTGTGGGCAGGCTGGCATGCCCACTGGCTTGCCCCCTCTGGTGGAAACTATGGGAACTAGGCATGTAGGCTTAGTCTACAATTTGCTCAGCTGGCAGACAGCATAGGCTGTCTACATTCGCTCGGCCACGCACCACCATGGTCGTCTTTGACCATGACTGGCTGTAAAAAAAAAATCTCGCTCTCTCTCTCTCTCTCGCAGGAACAGGGCAGAAAACACAAAATATAAATATTTGCTGTATACATATGTGGACATTCCTCGGAGGCATCATTGTACGCCTTCCTGCATCTGGACAGATACTGCAACACGTGAGACATCACTGTGATTGAGCTGTGACGTAACACGGTACGGTCTCCTCTGGAACGGTGAAGCAGACATTGTAGTAGTCGTTGCAGGGTTCACTCATCCTGGGGCACAACCTACTGGTGCCCTCGAGTGAGGCATCGTCAGTAGTCGGCAACTGGGCAGGACTTCTTCTGGCAAGTGACTCAGGAGGACATTTCTCAACTGGTACTGTTGCTGGGGCTATCACTGCTGGCAAGAGTGGAGTGAGTCATGGCAGGGACGACTCGGGCGAAACATGTGAGCATCGTAACAGCATACACCGTACTGGAGTGAGCAGGCTAGCAGTCAGTGGCATCATCTTTGTGCAGGAGCTCACTGAAGCTGTGACACGAGGCTGACACAGCGCCTGCCAACAGGGGCTAACTGCGGCTTGACGAGTGTCATTCTCTCGAAAGTTGGAGTTACAGCAGAGGTTAGTCTAAGCATCGTCAGACTGGTTCTCTATACAGGTCTCCCTCAACATTCGCGTTTTCCACTTTCGCGGGCTTCACACATTCGCGAATTCCCGGCCGCCAAATTCCCACCCACCAAATTCCCACCCACCAAATCATATTTAAGTTTCCCGCCGCCTGAGCGTCCCTACTACCTTCCAACCCGGCAGCCAGCCAGCCCGCCCGCCCACTCACTCACTGAGTGTTTTCTTTGTTCATTATTTGTTATTAAACTACAGTATAACATGTATGTAGTACTATATAGTACAATATTTTACTATGTTTTCATGCGTTTTATGATTGTTCATGGTTCAGTATGTTAAGGAAGCAGTAAGTAATAAATGTACTAAATAAAGGTTATCTATCTATTACATTTATTCCAAATTGATATCAAAAACATGATAAATACCCTAGAACTGTAATAAAGATGCTGAAATGAATAATATATGCCATATTATATGAGTGGGATAAGAGAAGCAGGCAGACCGCCACCATAAAAGATGTTTACATCAGGGTAAACATGCCTAAATCACTCTTGTTATAAGAACAAATGCAATAATAGCATTTATTATTTTTAGAATAATTTATAATAATTGATCTGGAGCACTTTAAATGTCATCAGTATTTGGTAGCTTGACATTTAGAGCACTCCACGGCAAATATTATTATTTATTATTAATATTATTATTATTATTATTGCCCTACAATATATTGTAGGGAAATAATAATAATAATAATAATAATAATAATTAATAATAATTGCTGTGGAGTGCTCTAAATGTCGGCTACCAAATACTGATAACATTTAAAGTGCTCCAGATTAATTATTATAAATTATTATTATTCTAAAAACAATAAATACTATTTTTGCATTTGTTCTTATGACAAGAGTGATTTAGGCATGTTTACCCTGATGTAAACATCTCTTATGGTGGCGGTCTGCCTGCTCTCTTACCCCACTCATATAATATGGCATATATTATTCATTTCAGCATCTTTATTACAGTTCTAGGGTATTTATCATGTTTCTGATATAAATTTGGAATAAATGTAATAGATAGATAACCTTTATTACTAATATTAGTGTAATTACACATTTTATTAGCGCTAAGGCTAACATCCACCACCTATGACGACTCACCAGACACTGACTTACTGCTCGCCTCTCCCTCCCACCAATAGCTCCTCCCACTTCGTAATGATGTTAGATTGTGAATTTAATGTATTTTTCTGTAAGCTTTACTCGTTGTATGTGTATTTTACTTTTTTATTGTTTTCTGTAATATATGAGTTATGCAAATTAAAATAAAGTTATGAAGTTGGAGTTTCATTTTTTTTCTAATGTATACATATTTAATTCAACATTTGGCATCATTACAAAGTGGGCGGAACTACAGCAGAGGGAGAAGAAGCAGTGTGTCAGTAACTCTTGATTCCCCATGACACTTCACAACACTATAAAATACGTATTGTATAATTATACTATTACAGGCCTCCCTCCACAGCCAGCTCATGTCAAAATAACATGTATATAGTACATTATTTTACGATGTTCATATGTGTTTTATGATTGTTCATGGTTCAATAGGTTAAGGAAGCAGTATTATTGTATTATATTTCCCTACAATATATTGGGGCACCAAGCATTCGCGATTTTTCAACATTCGCGAGGCTCTTGATCCCCTAACCCTCGCGAATGTTGAGGGAGACCTGTATATAACTGCACTCTGACGGTCTGCAGGTGAAGTGGAAACGAGTCTCGATGGGAATCGTAGCGGGTACGATTCAGCAGGGCATTACGAGCGGCAAACATAAAGTGCTTTCTGTACATGGGGCTCAGACGCTCGTAACTGATGCCTGAAGTGACTGTCAGCTGTCAAACGCGCACGGGGTCACACCGGGTGACAAGTAACACGAGGTGCTACACTGGTCTGGGCACAGAACATACTGTGGTCGACACAAACAGCTGTGCTCAAGACCACTTAATCAGGACACACAGAAAACTGCACACACCTACTGCACATGTGGTTACAACATGATGTTTTTCTGTGGAAAAATCGACACTAAGCCAGCCATTCACGAACATGTGAGAACACCGAGAGGAATTAATTACACTTGACATATATCTTTTCTCAGTCTTCTTGGCAACACTGAAAATAAAATGCTCACTGTGAAACTATGACACCCGATGTGCCATCATGTGATGTCAAGTGTGACGTCAGGCGTGACTTCGTGGGTGACGTCAGCAGCATGGTGATGTCGTGAAGTTGGGCAGTATAGTGGGGTGACGTCAAGCAGACATTGCAAAGTGACGTCAGGGTAACACGGTGACGTCGTGGGAGTGACGTCAGAGGAGTGATGCAGGAAGCAGACCACAGCATGTACCTAGGGAGGTCTGGCTTGGTAACCCATGTGGCTTCGTCCACACCCCACGTGGTTTTGAGTGACCTTGGGTACTCAGATACACAGCTCTGGCAAATTTACACTGAATTCACAGGAATACATAGCAGAGAGGGATTGGGCAGTGGTGGAGAGAAGTGTGGTGGTGGTGGTGTGTGGGTGAGGAACTCTGGCCTGCTTCCTTCTCCCTACCTACACACGCAGAAGATTCTACCACACTGAACGCAAAAATCACCACAAAACTTGCCTCTGACTTGCTGAAATAGCTTTGCTGAGCTGAACAACAATAGCAGAACATACTGGTAACTCTGAACACGTGGATGCATTTTCCCCATAAGAAATAATGGAAATTCAATTAATCTGTTCCAGACACCTAAAAGTATTAAAATAAAATATTTTTGTACATTAAATATACATTTAATTACGTACACAGAAAACAATGAGACATGAAGAATAAAACAATAATAACATGACACTTACCTTTATTATACAAATACAATTTTATTTCTTTGCTCGTGTACATGGGTTTACATTACAATCATAAATTGAGGTGCAAGGAGAGCTTCTGGCATGCCTTGGCATTAAGGGCAGCTTAATCTAATGGTTTATAGACTATGAACATAATATTGGAGTAATTGAGTGAGTTTGAATTGGTAGATCGTTCAAATTATGATATGATGATAATACATTGTTCATTACAAAATGATGATAGACATTGTAACTAGTGTTTAGTAGGATGGAACATAATAGTAAAAATTAAATTATCTTAATGTAAATAACATTGAGCATTTTGAGAGTAATTTACAGTTTGAGTATTTAGTTTAGGGTGATTAGGTGGTAACATAATTGTAAAAATTGAAATTATTTTATAGGAAAATAACTTTGAGCATTTTTGAAGGCAATTTACAGTATGAGTATTTAGTTTAGGGTGAGTAGGTGGTTTTTGAGAAGAGTCTTAAATTGATTTTCAGACAAGGTTATTTTAGCATTTCCTGGTAATGAGTTCCAGATTCTGGGGCCCTTTATGTGCATAGAGTTGTTGATGTGTGGAAGATGGGAGGAGGGGAGAGGATGGAAGAGTTGCAATTGTTTGGAAGGGGAATCCCCTTCTATAAAGACTTCAGGTACCAAGTCCTTTTCTGGGGTTAATTCCCTTCTTTGTTTTTTAATGCCACTAGGATCAGCTTGAGAGTCACTGGACCCTTGTCGCTCAAAAAAGTGTTCCAGAGAGTTCTGTTTCTGGCGTATGTTTGGAATTGTGCTGGCTACAGGGGTGTGTGTTTGGGGACAGGACAAGATAGTCCTTCAAAATGACACTAATATCAACTCTACGGCTTATTTATCTGCCACAATTCATCTAATATGACATAATAAACAATATTAATAACATAGAATATATACTCTAGAATGAATAAAATATGTCATTACGAATGTGAGGACTGGTGTTGTGTTGTTTGTTGTTGGGTGTATAAGGGCCACTGAAATATAAACCTTACATAGTGGTGGTGAATGCAGCAGCAGAGACGGCGGTGTTGTCAGTCGCCCTATATACCTCAAAGAACAATGGAGTAGTTAAGTTTCGTGTCATCATTTTTCTATCGATTAATGGCTTAACTTACTTGCTACACTGTTAATGCTACACTTTATTGCTGGCTGGCACTGTAGCCTTTATCAACTCCTGCTGCTTTAGTATCATAACATATCGTAGAATCACTGAATCACATAAGACACATTCTTCCCTCTAGGAGCTTCCTTTGGGCCCATGGTGGCTTATTTAGTAGTTGCAAGCACTAAAAACAATGGAATAATGACGAAATGTATCGTATGAACACGTGGGGTGACCGTCACTCGCTGATAAACAATGGCACACTGACTGTAAATGGTGTGTCGGGCTGCTCTGGCTGTGCGTACACGTCTGGGACGAATGACGATTACCGAGCCAATATTTTTACGAAAAAACATTACGAACACCGAATATTACGAACTCCGATGACTACGAACACTGGGGGTCCACTGTACATAAGACACTGCACTCTAATATAAACCCTCCTCTTAAACTCCTCCTACACACAACTATAATACAAGACACAGATCACTCTTTGATATCCCTCTATGCACATAAAGGGCCCTAAGATTTGGAATTCACTCCAGAGAAAACAAAAGGACCCCTGTCTGGAAATCAGTTCAAGACTCTTCTTAGAAATCACTTACTCACCCAAAGCTAAACAGCTTCCAAGCTGCTTTCAAATTCACCTCCATTACCACATACTGTGCTAAGGATCACAGTGTCACTTACCTAAATCTCAAAACTTCAAAAATAGATGCCCAAAATTCATTACATTACTTAATACTACAGTGTAAAAAAAAAAATCAATACCTGCCCAAAACAATGCTGCCTTACACTCAATTGTAACATTCTCATACTGTAAACTACTTTCAACAACGCTCATTGTAATATTCCCATATTGTAATTTAAATAATTTTACTGTTGATATATACAACCTATTTCTTTTTAGTAATCTAGACGGGAAAAGGGGTTACTAGCCCATTGTTCCCGGCATTTTAGTTGACTTTCACAACACGCATGGCTTAGTGGTACCAACACTCTTATATGGGTGTGAAGCTTGGGTTGTAAATGCTGCAGCAAGGAGGCGGCTGGAGGCAGTGGAGATGTCCTGTCTATGAGCAATGTGTGGTGTAAATATTATGCAGAGAATTTGGAGTGTGGAAATTAGGAGGAGGTGTGAAGTTACTAAAAGTATTAGTCAGATGGCTGAAGAGGGGTTGTTGAGGTGGTTTGGTCATTTAGAGAGAATGGATCAAAGTAGAATGACTTGGAGAGCGTATAAATCTGTAAGGGAAGGAAAGAGGGGTAGGGGTCGTCCTCGAAAAGGAGGTAAAGGAGGTTTTGTGGACGAGGGGCTTGGACTTCCAGAAAGCATGTGTGAGTGTGTTAGATAGGAGTGAATTATGACGAATGGTTTTTGGGACCTGACGAGCTGTTGGAGTGTGAGCAGGGTAATATTTAGTGAAGGGATTCAGGGAAACCGGTTATTATAGACTTAGCCGGAGTTGAGTCCTGGAAATGGGAAGTACAATGCCTGCACTTTAACACTTTGACTGTTTCGGTCGTATATATATGTCTTACGAGCTGTTGCGAACCCTGAACAAGATAATTGGGTGAAGTGGTTGACAGACCACTTGGGTGCTGCACATCAGGTGTTACTGGGCGGCAGTGCCCGGTGTGATGTCACCACAGTCAATGTCAGGGCAGGGGGAACCTGCCTTGAGTGTAGTATGGTCCACGACTTCATTGAGTCAGCAGTGGATGGCTTACGATAGCCTCACTGTACCCAGCCGGATTATTCCTGCTGGCTGCCATAACTGAACTCAGTTTCCTGCCGACTACGAGAAGTGTAGTATGGTCCATGACTTCACTGAGTAACAGTGGTTGGCATAAGTCACTGTATCCAGCCAGACTTGTTCCTGCTGGCTGAACTCAGTTTCCTGCCGACTACGAGAAGTGTAGTATGATCCACGGCTAGTGTTACGTGAGAAGTGTGACACACCGTGTTGAGGACTTCGGTGTCTGACATGGAGGGTGTGAACCAGCGACGGAGGTGTCTTAGGGGCACAAATAGAGAGGGGCGTTGTAACACAGAGAACAGGGTGTCGGTGGTGACAGAGATGCGAGTGTCGTGGAACACAGGCAAGAGTGTCGGTGGTGACATGGTCGCGAATGCGTGTTATGAGAACACAGTGAACAGGGTGTTGGTGGTGACACGGAGAGATGTGAGTGTCGAGTGACACAGGCAAGGGTGTCGGTGGTGACACGGTATCGAGAGCGTGTTATAACTGGACAAGGGTGTATTGGCACTGAGAGTTGGAGGGTTAACACACAAAGTGTAAGACATTGAGGGGGTCAGCAATGTCGTGTGACGGTAATGTGACTCTAGGAAGTTCTATGTCTTTTGACATTAAAGGGTCGTGTGACTCTAGTTAGTTGTATATGTCGTATGACTTTAGTATGTAAGACAGGATAGTCGTTAGATTTATCAATTTATTTTGTTATCCTTATAGTACAAATTATTACGCTTATTGTACAAAGATCATACGTACTTTTATTTTATATTTTATGTACAAAGATTGTACTCTTGTTTTATACATATACACATTTTACTAGTAAAAGAAAATGTTTATCTTTATAAATTAATGTGTATATTTTATATACCCCGGACATTAACCTTTAATACATGTACGTATATATTAGTGTTGAATGATGATGAAAGTATTTTCTTTTTGGGGATTTTCTTTCTTTTTGGGTCACCCTGCCTCGGTGGGAGACGGCCGACTTGTTGAAAAAAAAAAAAAATATTATTACAGTATTGCAGTATTGGATATGAGAGCAGTATCTAGATAACAGGCCGAATAATCGGGTATTGCCCCTAGTTCGCTAACCAATATTGTAATTCGAGCCAATGTTTCTGACGTATTAATACGCATAAATAAATTGTAGTAGGTTGGTAGACAGCAACCACCCAGGGAGGTACTACCGTCCTGCCAGGTGACTGTGAAACAGAAACCTGAAACTGTTTTACATGATGGTAGGATTGCTGGTGTCTTTTTTCTGTCTCATAAACACGCTGGATAACAGGTATATCTAGCTACTTCTACTTACACTTTAGGTCACACTACACTGGCATACACATGCATATATATACATACACACATCTAGGTTTTTCTTCTTTTTCTTAATAGCTCTTGTTCTTTTTATTTTCTCTATTGTCCATGGGGAAGTGGAAAAGAATCTTTCCTCC
The DNA here is from genome assembly GCA_009830355.1 of Cherax destructor. Lineage (NCBI taxonomy): Eukaryota > Metazoa > Arthropoda > Malacostraca > Decapoda > Parastacidae > Cherax > Cherax destructor. Next base: position 4,943 of record WNWK01026988.1, on the reverse strand, counting down.
GTAAGCCATGCGTGTCGATGAGGCGACTAAGATGCCGGGAGCAATGGGCTAGTAACCCTTCTCCTGTACAAATCTACTAAAAACGAGAAGAAGAAAACTTTATAAAATTGGGTTGTCTGAATGTGCGTGGATGAGTGGATGATAAGAAAGAGATGATTGCCGATGTTATGAATGAAAAGAAGTTGGATGTCCTGGCCCTAAGCGAAACAAAGCTGAAGGGGGTAGGCGAGTTTCAGTGGGGAGAAATAAATGGGATTAAGTCAGGAGTATCTGAGAGAGTTAGAGCTAAGGAAGGTAGCAATAATGTTGAAGGATCAGTTATGGAAGGAAAAGAGGGAATATAAATGTGTAAAATTTAAGGATTATGTGGATTAAAATAAGGGTCGGATGCGAAAAGTGGGTCATAATAAGCGTGTATGCACCTGGAGAAGAGAGGAGTGTAGAGGAGAGAGAGAGATTTTGGGAGATGTTGCTAATGTATAGGAACTTTTGAACCAAATGAGAGAGTAATTGTGGTAGGGGACCTAAATGCTAAAGTGGGAGAAACATGCAGAGAGGGTGTAGTAGGTAAGTTTGGGGTGCCAGGTGTAAATGATAATGGGAGCCCTTTGATTGAACTTTGTATAGAAAGGGGGTTTTGTTATAGGTAATACATATTTTAAGAAAAAGAGGATAAATAAGTATACAAGATATGATGTAGGGCGTAATGACAGTAGTTTGTTGGACTATGTATTGGTAGATAAAAGACTGTTGAGTAGACTTCAGGATGTACATGTTTATAGAGGGGCTACAGATATATCAGATCACTTTTTAGTTATAGCTACAGTGGGAGTAAAAGGTAGATGGGATACAAGGAAAATAGAATCAGTAAGTAAAAGAGAGGTGAAGGTTTATAAACTAAAAGAGGAGGCAGTTAGGGTAAGATATAAACAACTATTGGAGGATAGATGGGCTAGTGAGAGTGTAGGCAATGGGGTCGAAAATGTATGGGGTAGATTTAAAAATGTAGTGTTAGAGTGTTCAGCAGAAGTTTGTGGTTACAGGCGAGTGGGTGCGGAGGGAAGAGGAGCGATTGGTGGAATGATGATGTAAAGAGAGTAGTAAGGAGAAAAGTTAGCATATGAGAGGTTTTTACAAAGTAGAAGTGATGCAAGGAGGGAAGAGTATATGGAGAGAAAAAGAGAGGTTAAAAGAGTGGTGAAGCAATGTAAAAGAGAGCAGATGAGAGAGTGGGTGAGATGTTATCAGCAAATTTTGTTGAAAATAAGAAAAAGTTTTGGAATGAGATTAATAAGTTGAGGAAGCCTAGAGAACAAATGGATTTGACAGTTAAAAATAGAGAGGAGAGTTATTAAATGGAGAGTTAGAGGTATCGGGAAGATGGAGAGAATATTTTGAGGATTTGTTAAATGTTGATGAAGACAGGGAAGCTGTGATTTCGTGTGTAGGGCAAGGAGGAATAACATCTTGTAGGAGTGTGGAAGAGCCAGTTGTGGGTGTAGGGAAAGTCTCGTGAGGCAGTGGGTAGAATGAAAGGGGTAAGGCAGCTGGGATTGATGGGATAAAGATAGAAATGTTAAAAGCAGGTGGGGATATAATTTTGGAGTGGTTGGTGCTATTATTTAATAAATGTATGGAAGAGGGACGGCACCTAGGATGGCAGAGAGCGTGCATTGTTCCTTTGTATAAAGGCAAAGGGGACAAAAGAGAGTGCAAAAATTATAGGGGAATAAGTCTGTTGAGGATAGCAGATGAACAAGGGGGCTTTAGGAAAGGTAGGGGGTGTGTAGACCAAGTGTTTACAGTGAAACATATAGGTGAACAGTATTTGATAAGGGTAAAGATGTTTTTGTGCATTTATGGATTTGGAAAAGGACGTATGATAGGGTAGATAGGGGGCAATGTGGCAGATGTTGCAGGTGTATGGAATAGGAGGAAGGTTACTGAAAGCAGTGAAGAGTTTTATGAGGATAGTGAGGCTCAGGTTAGAGTGTGTAGGAGGGAAGGACTATTTCCAGTAAAAGTGGGCCTTAGACAAGGATGTGTGATGTCACCGTGGTTGTTCAATATATTTATAGATGGGGTTGTAAGAGAAGTGAATGCGAGGGTCTTGGCAAGAGGTGTTGGGCTAAAAGATAAAGAAGCAAATACAAAGTGGAGTTGTCACAGTTGCTTTTTGCTGATGACACTGTGCTTTTGGGAGATTCTGAAGAGAAGCTGCAGAGGTTGGTGGATGAATTTGGTAGGGTGTGTAAAAGAAGAAAATTGAAAGTGAATATAGGAAAGAGTAAGGTGATGAGGATAACAAAAGAATAGGTGACGAAAGATTGATATCAGATTGGAGGGAGAGAGTATGGAGGAGGTGAATGTATTCAGATATTTGGGAGTGGACATGTCGGCGATGGGTCTATGAAGGATGAGGTGAATCATAGAATTGATGAGGGAAAAGGGTGAGTGGAGCACTCGGAGTCTGTGGAGACAAAGAACCTTGTCCATGGAAGTAAAGAGGGAATGTATGAGAGATAGTTATACCAACGCTCTTATATGGGTGTGAAGCATGGGTGATGAATGTTGCAACGAGGAGAAGGCTGAAGGCAGTGGAGATGTCATGTCTGAGGTCAATGTGTGGTGTGAATATAATGCAGAGAATTCGGAGTTTGGAAATTAGGAGGAGGTGCGGATTACCAAAACGATTGTCCAGAGAGCTGAGGAGGGTTGTTGAGGTGGTTTGGACATGTAGAGAGAATGGAACGAGACAGAGTGACTCGAGAGTGTATAAATCTTAGTGGAGGGAAGGCGGGGTAGGGGTCGGCCTAGGAAAGGTTGGAGGGAGGGGGTAAAGGAAGTTTTGTGTGCTAGGGGCTTGGACTTCCAGCAAGCATGTGTGAGCGTATTTGATAGGAGTGAATGGAGGCATATGGTTTTTAATACTTGACGTGCTGTTGGAGTGTGAGCAAAGTAACATTTATGAAGGGATTCAGGGAAACCGGCAGGCCGGACTTGAGTTCTGGAGATGGGAAGTACAGTGCCGGCACTCTGAAGGAGGGGTGTTAATGTTGCAGTTTTATAACTGTAGTGTAAAGCACCCTTCTGGCAAGACAGTGATGGAGTGAATGATGATGAAAGTTTTTCTTTTTCGGGCCACCCTGCCTTGGTGGGAATCGGCCGATGTGTTAATAAAAAAAAAAAATAATAAATAATTAATAAGTTGAGGAAGCCTAGAGAACAAATGGATTTGACAGTTAAAAATAGGAGAGGAGAGTTATTAAATGGAGAGTTAGAGGTATCGGGAAGATGGAGAGAATATTTTGAGGATTTGTTAAATGTTGATGAAGACAGGGAAGCTGTGATTTCGTGTGTAGGGCAAGGAGGAATAACATCTTGTAGGAGTGTGGAAGAGCCAGTGTGGTGTAGGGAAGTTCGTGAGGCAGTGGTAGAATGAAAGGGGTAAGGCAGCTGGGATTGATTGGATAAAGATAGAAATGTTAAAAGCAGGTGGGGATATAATTTGGAGTGGTTGGTGCTATTATTTAATAAATGTATGGAAGAGGGTAAGGTACCTAGGGATTGGCAGAGAGCGTGCATTGTTCTTTGTATAAAGGCAAAGGGACAAAAGAGAGTGCAAAAATTATAGGGGAATAAGTCTGTTGAGTGTACCTGGTAAAGTGTATGGTAGAGTTATTATTGAAAGAATTAAGAGTAAAACAGAAAGCAGGATAGCAGATGAACAAGGGGGCTTTAGGAAAGGTAGGGGGTGTGTAGACCAAGTGTTTACAGTGAAACATATAGGTGAACAGTATTTGGATAAGGGTAAAGATGTTTTGTGGCATTTATGGATTTGGAAAAGGAGTATGATAGGGTAGATAGGGGGCAATGTGGCAGATGTTGCAGGTGTATGGAATAGGAGGAAGGTTACTGAAAGCAGTGAAGAGTTTTTATGAGGATAGTGAGGCTCAGGTTAGAGTGTGTAGGAGGGAAGGGACTATTTCCAGTAAAAGTGGGCCTTAGACAAGGATGTGTGATGTCACCGTGGTTGTTCAATATATTTATAGATGGGGTTGTAAGAGAAGTGAATGCGAGGGTCTTGGCAAGAGGTGTTGGGCTAAAAGATAAAGAAGCAAATACAAAGTGGAGTTGTCACAGTTGCTTTTTGCTGATGACACTGTGCTTTGGGAGATTCTGAAGAGAAGCTGCAGAGGTTGGTGGATGAATTTGGTAGGGTGTGTAAAAGAAGAAAATTGAAAGTGAATATAGGAAAGAGTAAGGTGATGAGGATAACAAAAAGAATAGGTGACGAAAGATTGGATATCAGATTGGAGGAGAGAGTATGGAGGAGGTGAATGTATTCAGATATTTACGAGTGGACATGTCCGGATGGGTCTATGAAGGATGAGGTGAATCATAGAATTGATGAGGGGAAAAGGGTGAGTGGAGCACTTGGAGTCTGTGGAGACAAAGAACCTTGTCCATGGAAGTAAAGAGGGAAATGTATGAGAGTATAGTTATACCAACGCTCTTATATGGGTGTGAAGCATGGGTGATGAATGTTGCAACGAGGAGAAGGCTGGAGGCAGTGGAAATGTCATGTCTGAGGTCAATGTGTGGTGTGAATATAATGCAGAGAATTCGAGTTTGGAAATTAGGAGGAGGTGCGGATTACCAAAACGATTGTCCAGAGAGCTGAGGAGGGGTTGTTGAGGTGGTTTGAAAATGTAGAGAGAATGGAACGAGACAGAGTGACTTCGAGAGTGTATAAATCTGTAGTGGAGGGAAGGCGGGTAGGGGTCGGCCTAGGAAAGGTTGGAGGGAGGGGTAAAGGAGTTTGGTGCGAGGGCTTGGACTCCAGCAAGCATGTGTGAGCGTATTTGATAGGAGTGAATGGAGGCATATGGTTTTTAATACTTGACGTGCTGTTGGAGTGTGAGCAAAGTAACATTTATGAA
>WNWK01026987.1:0-26774 GCA_009830355.1 Cherax destructor | reverse complement strand
TAATAAAGAATCGTTCAGGCCCCTTTTGTACACTGTGTACGTTGGGCCCCATACTGGAGTATGCAGCACCATTTTGGGAAACCCCCACTTTTATCCAAGCACGAAAAAAGAACTAGATAAAGTGCAAAGATTTGCAACAAGACTAGTCCCGGGCAAAGGGGGGTATGTCCTACGAGGAGGGGTTTAAAGGGGAAATCGACCTGACGACACTGGAGGACAGGAGAGATAGGGGGGACATGATAACGACATAAAAATACTGAGAGGAATTGAAAAAGGTTAAAGAGACAGAATGTTCAGAGATGGGACACAGCAAAAAAAAGGGAATTTGGAAGTTGAAGACTCAGATGAACACGGGGAAAGGGGAAATTTTTCCCTTTCAGTCACAGAGTAGTCGGGAAGTGGAATAGCTTGGGAAGTGATGTAGTGGAGGCAGGTTCCATACACAGCTTTAAGAAGAGGTATGAAAAGTTCTTTGGGCAGGGAAAGTGACCCAGTAGCGGCCGGGAAGGGGGGGGGCCAGGGAGCTATGTCTCGACCCCTGAAAACCAACTAGGTGGGGACAACTAGGGGAATTACAGTTCCTCACATGAGATTAGTAAAGAAGTTAAAGAACAAACATGTATAACGGGAAAGGGGCACGGGAATGGACCGGGAATCCCTAAAGGGAGGCAAAAGGGGTCATGGTGGTGATGAGGTACCCGGGGGTATAAAGATAACTAAAGACTTTGAATTGGGAACCCCCACAGGGGGGTGTGTCAGCCCCACTCAAATTCAATATTCTAATTAATGCCTTATTTAATGCTATGTAAAGCCCCATCATTATATGATCATTTTTTGCTGATGATATAATGTTTACCCCCCGGGATTCTCCAACACCCAAAACTTCCTTAACCATGTACTAGCCTCGGTCGGGCCCCCAAATAATCTCTACTGAAAAAAACAAAGATATCAAAGGCGCCCTCCTCGACAGAGAGGCACAGTTTGCCAGACCCAGTTGCATGATGGGTCTTTTTCTAGAATTAAACAGATACAGGAACCCAGGCTTTGAGGTCCCACTCTTGGACCTTTTTGAAGAGACTTTGTCGTCAATACAAAGAAAGGTTGAGAGCACTTAGGGGTTGTGGCGGGTTTTTTAAAACCCAGGTATGGTGCAAATGTTAAAATTGTAAAAATGATGTATCTTGTTTATATTAGATTTAGTTATTATGCTGCCCCACTACTTGCTCTTGTGTCTGACTGGAAGCTTGGAGGGTTGGAAAAACTGCAGAACGAAGCAATGAGGATCATTTTAGGATGCCCTCGTACTGCCAAAATTTTAAATATGCAGAAAGAACTTGATATTCCAAGCATCAGAGATCGTGTTACTGAAAGAAATATCCTAATTGGAGTTAATATGCTCAGGCAAGCCCATTCAAACCCATGCACAGAAGCCCTCCAAACTTTCCTCAGCACTGGTGAACATCCCTCCAGATGGATCGAAAAAACTGGAACCGACCTCCGCATGAATCAGATACATGATCTGTGGCAAGTAAGGCAACAGCGGCACTTCTCCGCTCCAATGGAATATTACCCCATTCCAAACTACCATCCCTCCATTTCCCCCCAAACTACTTCTTAAATCACAACCAAAGCTTCGCCTTGAAGCCAAACATGATGCCTTAAACTGTATTGATAATTTAGCCAAACAGCACACTCTCTCAAAAATCATTTACGTTGATGGTTCTGTTCACCAATCCACTGGTGCAGCTGGTAGTGCTGCTGTTGTCATACAGAGTGATGGCTCTCTTAAAGAAATTGGAGCACGCATCAATAACTGGGCCTCTACCCTTCAGACAGAACTGTTTGCCATACTCCTTGCACTCAAATGCGTCCATGTATCTAAGGTTAACTCTCTAATTGTAACTGATTCTCTGTCATCCATAAATGCTCTCAACTCATCAAGTATAACTTGTAGCATGCTCGTGTCAGAAGCCAGGCACAGGTATGGTAGGATTCTGGATAGTAGAGTCAGAGTGCACATGCTGTGGATTCCATCTCACATTGGTCTTCAGATGCATGATAGAACTGATAAATTGGCTAAGTTTTATGCTTTCAAAGAGGGGATAGATTACAATCTTGGATTGTCAGTTAGCAGTTTGAGAACAATAATACGAAAAGAACTTCAACAGAATTTTATTGACTTAAGACTCAGGGAGATTGACACCAGTCAGTCCATCTATCATCACTCTATCATGCAGGAGGAGCCACATGTCTATGGTGCATCCAACAAAATAAGCAGACTCTTGGATGTCACTACCGCCCGCCTCCGGCTGGGTTACAAGTATCTTTGGCAGGTTAAATCACCACCACCAGATGTAGACCAAACAAGATGTAAACTTTGCCAGTTGGATTATTGTCACACCCTGCGTCATTATGTACTGGAGTGCGATAAAATTAATGAATTCAGAGACTACTCACTCAGAAATGTTCAAGATATGTCAAAGTATTTTATCCACAGTGGTATATTACAGACCATTCTGGAAAAAATACCCTGACTTTGCTCCCTGTAAATAAAGCATTGACACGTGTGTGTGTGTGTGTGTATGTATATGTGTACTCACCTAATTGTGGTTGCAGGGGTCGAGTCTCAGCTCCCGGCCCCGCCTCTTCGCTGTCTGCTACTGGGTCTCTGCTCTCCCTGCTCCATGAGCTTTATCATACCTTGTCTTAAAACTATGTATGGTTCCTGCCTCCACTATATCTTTCTCTAGTCCATTCCACTTCCTGACTACTCTGTGGCTGAAGAAGTGTTTCCTGACATCCCTTTGACTCATCTGAGTCTTCAGCTTCCAGTTGTGTCCCCTTGTATCTGTGTTCCCTCTCTGAAACAACCTGTCACTATCTACCTTGTCAATTCCCCGCAGTATTTTGTATGTCGTTATCATGTCTCCTCTGACCCTTCTTTCCTCCAGTGTTGTTAGTCCTATTTCCCTCAACCTTTCTTCATAAGACAGACCCCTGAGTTGTGGAACTAACCTTGTCGCAAACCTTTGCACTTTCTCTAGTTTCCTTACGCGCTTGACCAGGTGTGGGTTCCAGACTGGTGCTGCATATTCTAGTATGGGCCTGACGTACACGGTATACAGTGTCTTGAACGATTCCTTGTTAAGGTAACGGAACGCTAATCTAAGGTGTGTATGTGTATGTGTGTATGTATATACATATATGTGTGTGCATGTGTGTGTGTATATGTATGTGTATATGTATATATGTGTGTGTGTTACCCAAGAATTAAAATTTGCACCAATAACTCATTACAGTTGTGGCTGGGTGTAGACTAATAGATTGCTCATTGCTTTATAATTTGTTCATGAGTGCAACCATGTACAGACGTAAGTAAATTTACTTACATGATTCATTACCTTGTAACTAGTGAATTCATTACCATTGTACATTGTTCAGCTATCAAAACTTTGGGGCCCAGTCTCTGGACCCTATATATACCTCTGTAATCTGCAAATACCTTTGTAACTTGTCATGATTGTGACCATCTGAGTTCATTACCTTTGTAACTTGCTCAGCTATCAAACTTTGAGGTCCAGTCCCTGGACCCATTATTTACCTCTGTAATCTTTTGACTACCGCCCACAGGATGGGTATGGGGTGCATAATAAAGATATCAAACTAAAACTAACAGTGGGCGCCTTGACGAGCGGTGTACCGCAGGGGTCAGTCCTAGGACCAGTGTTATTCTTGGTATATGTAAATGACATGACGGACGGGATAGACTCAGAAGTGTCTCTGTTCGCAGATGATCAATAACTATGTATCTTGTCTACCTAACCATGTATCATTGTACCTTGTCTCAATAAAGTATTATTATTATTATTATTATTATTATTATTATTATTATTATTATTATTATTATTATTATTATTATAATTATTATTATTATTATTATTATTATTATTATTATTATTATTATTATTATTATAATGAGGAGAATCACATCGGAAGAGGACCAAGCAGGACTTCAAACAGACCTGGACAAGCTTGACATCTGGTCTAGCAACTGGCTTCTCGAATTCAATCCCACCAAATGCAAAGTCATGAAGATTGGAGAAGGGCAAAGAAGACCGCTGACAGAGTACAGGCTAGGCGGACAAAGGCTACAAACCTCGGCAAAGGAGAAAGACCTTGGGGTGAGTATAACGCCAAGCACGTCTCCGGAAGCACACATCAACCAGATAACTGCGGCAGCATATGGGCGACTGGCAAACCTAAGATTAGCGTTCCGTTACCTTAACAAGGAATCGTTTAAGACATTGTACACCGTGTACGTCAGGCCCATACTAGAATATGCAGCACCAGTCTGGAACCCACACTTGGTCAAGCACATAAAGAAACTAGAGAAAGTGCAAAGGTTTTGCGACAAGGTTAGTTCCACAACTCAGGGGTCTGTCCTATGAAGAAAGGTTGAGGGAAATAGGACTAACAACACTGGAGGAAAGAAGGGTCAGAGGAGACATGATAATGACATACAAAATACTGCGGGGAATCGACAAGGTAGACAGTGACAGGATGTTCCAGAGCGGGAACACAGAAACAAGGGGACACAACTGGAAGCTGAAGACTCAGATGAGTCAAAGGGATGTTAGGAAGCATTTCTTCAGCCACAGAGTAGTCAGGAAGTGGAATAGTCTAGAGAAAGATATAGTGGAGGCAGGAACCATACATAGTTTTAAGACAAGGGGGCTTTAGGAAAGGTAGGGGTGTGTAGACCAAGTGTTTACAGTGAAACATATAGGTGAACAGTAGTTGGATAAGGGTAAAGAGGTTTTTGTGGCATTTATGGATTTGGAAAAGGCGTATGATAGGGTGGATAGGGGGGCCATGTGGTAGATGTTGCAGGTGTATGGAATAGGAGGTAGGTTACTGAAAGCAGTGAAGAGTTTTTATGAGGATAGTGAGGCTCAAGTTAGAGTGTGTAGGAGGGAAGGGGACTATTTCCCAGTAAAAGTGGGCCTTAGACAAGGATGTGTGATGTCACCGTGGTTGTTCAATATATTTATAGATGGATTTGTAAGAGAAGTGAATGCGAGGGTCTTGGCAAGAGGTGTGGGGTTAAAAGATAAAGAATTAAATACAAAGTGGGAGTTGTCACAGTTGCTTTTTGCTGATGACACTGTGCTTTTGGGAGATTCTGAAGAGAAGTTGCAGAGGTTGGTGAATGAATTTGGTAGGGTGTGTAAAAGAAGAAAATTGAAAGTGAATATAGGAAAGAGTAAGGTGATGAGGATAACAAAAAGATTAGGTGACGAAAGATTGGATATCAGATTGGAGGGAGAGAGTATGGAGGAGGTGAATGTATTCAGATATTTGGGAGTGGACATGTCAGCAGATGGGTCTATGAAGGATGAGGTGAATCATAGAATTGATGAGGGAAAAAGGGTGAGTGGAGCACTTCGGAGTCTGTGGAGACAAAGAACTTTGTCCAAGGAAGTAAAGAAGGGAATGTATGAGAGTATAGTTATACCAACACTCTTATATGGGTGTGAAGCATGGGTGATGAATGTTGCAACGAGAAGGCTGGAGGCAGTGGAGATGTCATGTCTGAGGTCAATGTGTGGTGTGAATATAATGCAGAGAATTCGGAGTTTGGAAATTAGGAGGAGGTGCGGGATTACCAAAACTATTATACAGAGAGCTGAGGAGGGGTTGTAGAGGTGGTTCGGACATGTAGAGAGAATGGAACGAGACAGCATAACTTCAAGAGTGTATAAATCTGTAGTGGAGGGAAGGTGGGGTAGGGGTCGGCCTAGGAAAGGTTGGAGGGAGGGGGTAAAGGAAGTTTTGTGTGCGAGGGGCTTGGACTTCCAGCAAGCATGTGTGAGCGTATTTGATAGGAGTGAATGGAGACAAATGGATTTTAATACTTGACGTGCTGTTGGAGTGTGAGCAAAGTAACATTTATGAAGGGATTCAGGGAAACCGGCAGGCCGGACTTGAGTCCTGGAGATGGGAAGTACAGTGTCTGCACCCTGAAGGAGGGGTGTTAATGTTGCAGTTTTATAACTGTAGTGTAAAGCACCCCTCTGGCAAGACAGTGATGGAGTGAATGATGATGAAAGTTTTTCTTTTTCGGGCCACCCTGCCTTGGTGGGAATCGGCCGATGTGTTAATAATATATATATATATATATATATATATATATATATATATATATATATATATATATATATATATATATATATATATATATATATATTATTATATATATATATATATATATATATATATATATATATATATATATATATATATATATATATATATATATATATATATGTCGTGCCGATTATGTAAAACTTGCGATTTTGGTTTAAATAGCAACGCTTACCTTGCCATATAAGACAAGTGAAAATTTGTGTATGCAATAATTTCGCCAAAATCATTCTGAACATAACGAAAAAAATATATTTCATTGTGTTTGTTTATTATTAAATTAATGTTAACGTATCTAAAATATATGTAGTTGGGTTAGGCTAAATTAAATTGCGCTTGTTGTAATAAGGTTAGGTAGGTTTTCAAAGTTTCTCTTGGTACAAAATTATAAATTTTTACATTAACATAAATGAAAAAAATATATCTTTAAACGTATAAGAGAAAATTTTAGAAAGGACTTAATTTTAAATGAGTTCTTGCTAATTGACCAGTTTTACCTAATCGGCACGACATATATATATATATATATATATATATATATATATATATATATATACATATATATATATATATATATATATATATATGCAAAAAGATCACAGTAATAGGTGATATCAAAATACATATGCAAGACAACCACTATGAAAAAATAGAGGAATTCCAAGCGCGAACACTATGTGCTTAATTGTGCACTTATTGAGGAATTTAGAGATAGACAATATAATAACCTATGTGACATGTCAAGATATCTTATTCATGAAATAAGATACCTGCTTGTAACGGATAATTGAAATGTAGATATAAACCCAAATGTACAATTGTTAACCCCTTTGGGGCCTAGTGCCTAGGCCTTTTGTGTATCCATATGCTCTTGCGCTACCGTCCACAGGATGGATAAGTGGTGCACAATAAACTAGCCACTTCGGTGGCAAAATCTAAAATCTTTCGTGACTACTCACGAAAGCTCTTGGTGATGTGAAGTTAATGAGAAGAATCAAATCAGTCGAGGATCAGGCAGGAATACAAAGAGACCTGGACAGGCTGCAAGCCTGGTCCAGTAACTGGCTCCTTGAATTTAACCCTGCCAAATGTAAAGTCATGAATATCGGGGAAGGGCAAAGAAGACCGCAGACAGAGTATAGTCTAGGTGGCCAAAGACTGCAAACCTCACTCAAAGAAAAAGATCTTGGGGTGAGTATAATACCGAGCACATCTCCTGAGGCACACATCAATCAGATAACTGCTGCAGCATACGGGCGGCTGGCAAACCTAAGAATAGCGTTCCAATACCTCACCAAGGAATCATTCAAGACTCTGTATACCATATACGTCAGGCCCATACTGGAGTATGCAGCACCAGTTTGGAACCCACACCTGGTCAAGCACGTCAAGAAATTAGAGAAAGTGCAAAGGTTTGCAACAAGACTAGTCCCAGAGCTAAGGGGATTGTCCTACGAAGAAAGGTTAAGGGAAATCGGCCTGACGACACTAGAGGACAGGAGGGTTAGGGGAGACATGATAACGACATATAAAATACTGCGAGGAATAGATAAGGTGGACAGAGACAAGATGTTCCAGAGAGGGGACACAGAAACAAGGGGTCACAATTGGAAGTTGAAGACTCCTATGAGTCAAAGGGATGTTAGGAAGTATTTCTTCAGTCATAGAGTTGTCAGGAAGTGGAATAGCTTGGAAAGCGACATAGTGGAGGCAGGAACCATACATAGTTTTAAGACTAGGTTTGATAAAGCTCATGGAGCAGGGAGAGAGAGGACCTAGTAGCAATCAGTGAAGAGGCGGGGCTAGGAGCTATGACTCGACCCCTGCAACCACAAATAGGTGAGTACAAATAGGTGAGTACACACACACACACAGCCCCCGGTGTCCTAGTGGGTAAAGCTCTTGCTTCACGCACGGAGGGGCCGGGTTCAATTCCCGGTGGGGCAGAAACATTTCGAAGTGTTTCCTTACATACACATACACACACACATATATACAACAGGCCTAGTGTCTAATTGACATGTGCCTAGGACAAAATGGTAACTAACACACACACACACACACACACACACACATATATATATATATATATATATATATATATATATATATATATATATATATATATATATATATAAATATATATATATATATATATATATATATATATATATATATATATATATATATATAGGATGGGTCCACCTCTGGTACAAATTGTGGGACCCATAGCCTCGGAGAAGTGGATAAAAGGCTTCAAGGAAGAATATTTGGATTTCTTCCTGATGCCATTTGAATATTCCACTTCTCCTACCACCCCATCTTTTAATTTTTTTTTACCAATAGGTATATTTTATTACATAATATGGTACAAAAGATTTGAGAGATACATTGTTGATATAAAGATGGCATATACAGTACACGAGGTGAGAGATACATGTCTAGTACATATTGTTACATCTTTGTCACTGATTATAATGCGAAAATCTCATCCAGCTCTTCCGAGCTGGTGCGCGTGCCCAGAATACAGCATGCATTACCCCTCTGAACAGCAGCGCTGAGTCGCTGGAACAGAAAACTAGCTGCCCTGGGATCCCTAGTTACCCTGTTGAGTCTTTTGCCCAGCTCCTTGAGGAACTTAGATGCACTCTTTCCCCATGAGCCAAGGGTCTCTGAGCCTATGGGAACAAACATATAATGATGGGCAAGTTCTCCATATTTTCTCGACTTCTGGGACTCCCTGAAGGTGGCAGCAGCCCCTCCTTCCTCCCTGGTGTACTGGAGATAGGTATCAGCCAAGGTAGATGCACATGTGTAGTCCCACACCACCTGCTTGCCGTCTGTCCAGGCTTGAAGGGTGATACCATCTGGACGCTTTTGGTTGCCATCAGATCTGCATAGTTGGGGTGGTTCCCTTACTGCTGGGCATCCGGCTGTTGTGAGGCTCCTCTTGATAATGTTATTAACCTCTTCATGTCTTGCAATCTTTCCCTCGGATTTACGACACACAAGACCATGGTACCCGAATCGGTCTGCTGCTTCACTGCCACAAATACACCTGTGTTCGGCGAGAATAGGGGCGGCAAGTCGAAGGGCAACACCAATGCGGATGGTCTGTGGGTCGAGGCGTGTGCCAAGGCTGGAGTTGGGAACAGCCAAAAGAAAGTCCCCTGCATGAGGAGCTCTCACTGCAAGTAGGCGGGCTCTATCCTTCCCTGACACACTCTGAAGCATTGCTGAGGCTATATTCTCTACTATTGGGCCATCCCAGTGCGACTGTTTGTAGTTGTTGGGGGAGCAGGCCTGGTTTCAGAGCCTGTTAGGTTATCCCAGATCCTGGCTCCATCAACGAACTTTTGGTCATGGATTCCAATCGTGTCCCTAAGATGTTCAGGGAGAATTGCTGCTACAAGCCCTCTGGATGCAATGCATGAAGACAGGAAAGCAGGTAGAGCAATCTGAGATGACTTGCGGACACCAATGCCTCCTAGTCTGACTGGGAGTGTAGCTTGGTCCCACTGCCCATCTTCTAGAGTAAGGTTAAGTACTTTAGTAAAGATCTGCCTCAGGATACTGTCATATTCGTGCAGTATAGGATTATCATATGAAGGAGCACATCTTAGGAAATATGTCAACCTGGGCAGACTCAAGCATTTTGTGAGGAGGTACAAGGCATCATGGGTGTCAAGATTGCCTATTCGTTGTTAGTATATATATATATATATATATATAAATATATATATATATATATATAAATATATATATATATATATATATATATATATATATATATATATATATATATATATATATATATATATATATATTATATATATATATATATATATATATATATATATATATATATATATATATATATATATATATATATATATATATATATAATATATATAATTATATGTACATACATATACACGTACACATATATAATGTGAAGAAAGTAAATTTGGTAGTTGTGCGGTTGAGTTAGTAGTGAGGAAGTGTTTAGTGTCAGTCTGACTGAACAGCTGATGGAGACAGGTGGGTTACGTGGGCTCTCTATTGTACATACTACTTTTATTTAATCATTTCTCTTATCTGGTATGCTTCATGGGTAGGTGGAGTGCCTTGATGCCCGTGGAGTGCTCTTGATTCATGAAATAGAAGCTGCCTTTCCTTCGGATCAAACATGATGACCTCTTATTACCCCGGTGCTTCATAAATCCTACAATGGTTAATGTTTTCTTATGAAAATAATAAGCTTATTTGGAACAACCTTCACGTTATTGTAATAAATAGGGCGTAGAATGCTGTTGTCCACTGTCTGGTTTATATATAATAAGTTTCATTAATTTGCTAATTATAAAGATGCAACACTAGATTCATCTGTATAACATCTGTTTCGATAAAAAAATTAAAAAATAGCAGGTATACTCTCCAATATAATCTCTTCCTGTGGTTTAGCGCTTCTATTTGATTATAATAATAATAATAATAATAATAATAATCTTATGTTCACCAGTCCTCTTTACCGTAAAACAAACATCACCTTATACTTGATGGGGAGTTCTTATCCAAGCCGGAGACCCACTAGTAGCTGACTTCCTTACAACATGTACAGTTGTTTGCTAATACCATCTATAATAAAACCTACAAGAATTTCTGAAGTGACTGCATCCACACCAGACCATATACGGACCAATATAATAGGTCCTAACATCCGGGGTCCCAGACTATTCAACATCTTACCAGAAGATATCCGAAACACGGCTGGAACCAGTGTAGAAGCCTTCAAGAGGAAACTGGACAAATATCTTCACCAGGTGCCAGATCAACCAGGCGTTGACCCCTGGAATTCTCTCCAGGTAGACTCCAGGCTGTGATGGATATGTGGGGCAGCGGGCCTCCAGCAGCAACAGCCTGGTTGACCAGGCAAGCACCAGACGAGCCTGGCCCATGGCCGGGCTCAGAGAGTAGATACTCTCGAAACTCTTCAAAGGTATATCAAAGGTATATCCTCTTAAAGCGGGTATAATCACAGACAATACTACTGAACATTACCCCACCTTCCTTGTAACATATGTGAATTACCACTTGAAACTACTAAGATCTCATTTGTCTCCATGATGAGACACTACTGTGGATTTAGCGCATCCCATTGATTATAATAATTAAAATCCATGATGAGACAAAAGTAATTTACTTCATTACAGCAGTAAGTGACAGTGACTGGCACAGTGACCTGTGGCCTGGTGGCAAAAGCTCTCACTTCACACAGTGAGGGTCCTGGTTTGATTCCCAGTGAGGGTTGAAACATTGGGCGTATTTCCTTACACCTGTTGTCTGTTCACCCATCAGTATATAATGGGTACCTGGGTGTTACTCGACTGGTGTGGGTTGCATCCGGGACCAATAGCGCTAACGTCCCATATCATAAAAATTTTTGAAAGGGTTCTAAGAAGCAAGATCACCACTCATCTTGATACCCATCAATTGCACAACCCAGGGCAGCATGGGTTTAAAGCAGGTCGCTCCTGTCTGTCCCAACTACTGGACCACTACGACAAGGTCCTGGATGCTCTAGAAGACAAACAGAATGCAGATGTTATATACACAGACTTTGCAAAAGCCTTTGACAAGTGTGACCATGGTGTAATAGCACACAAAATGCGTGATAAAGGAATAACAAGAAAAGTTGGTAGATGGATCTATAATTTTCTAACAAGTAGAACACAAAGAGTAGTAGTCAACAGAGTAAAGTCTGAGGCAGCTACTGTGAAAAGCTCTGTTCCACAAGGCACAGTACTTGCTCCCATCCTGTTCCTCATCCTCATATCAGACATAGACAGGGATATAAGCCACAGTGCTGTGTCTTCCTTTGCAGATGACACCCAAATCTGTATGACAGTGTCCACCGTTGAAGACACTGCAAGACTCCAAGCAGACATAAACCAAATCTTTAAATGGGCTGCAGAAAACAATATGAAGTTCAATGATGAGGAATTTCAATTACTCAGATACGGAAAAAGTGAAGAAATTAAAATCTCATCGGAGTACAAAACTAATTCCAACCACACAATAGAGCGAAAAACTAATGTCAAAGACCTGGGAGTGATCATGTCAGAGGATCTCACCTTCAAGGACCATAACACCGTAGCAATCACATCTGCTAGAAAAATGACAGGATGGATAATGAGAACCTTCAAAACCAGGGATGCCAAGCCCATGTTGACACTTTACAGATCGCTTGTTCTATCTAGGCTGGAATATTGCTGCACACTAACTGCACCTTTCAAGGCGGGTGAAATTGCTGACCTTGAAAATGTGCAGAGAACCTTCACGGCACGCATAACTGCGATAAACCACCTCAATTACTGGGAACGCTTGAAGTTCCTAAACCTGTACTCTCTAAAACGCAGGCGGGAGAGATACATTATTATATACACGTGGAAAATTCTCGAGGGATTAGTACCAAACTTGCACACGAGAATCACTCCCTACGAAAGCAAAAGACTCAGCAGGCGATGTAACATCCCCCCAATGAAAAGCAGGGGTGCCACTAGCACGTTGAGGGACAACAATAAGTGTCAGGGGCACAAGATTGTTCAACTGCCTCCCAGCATACATCAGGGGGATTACCAACAACCCCCTGGCTGTCTTCAAGCAGGCACTGGACAGGCACCTAAAGTTGGTACCTGACCAGCCAGGCTGTGGTTCGTACGTTGGACTGTGTGCGGCCAGCAGTAACAGCTGGTTGATCAGGCTCTGGTCCAACATGATTCCTGGTCACAGACTGGGCCGAAGGGGCGTTGACCCCTGGAATTCTCTCCAGGTAAACTCCAGGTAATAATAATAATAATAATAATATAATATTTTTATTTGGGCATGATACAAAGAATTACATTTGGTTATTGAGATTACATGAGGTGTACATGCCAAAAGCCCCTAGTATGCAGGGCATTTTGGGCAGACTTAAAATTAACTTAAAACTAAATTGTAAGAATTTTTGTAGATAGTATACAATGAGTAAAGGTGAGTATTTAAGCTATGAAATTTGAACATAGTTTTGTACTTTTGTCTTCATTATAAAATTAATTAAATCAGATTAAACAAATTAAAGCAATAATAATAATAAAATAATAAAAAGTTATGGTTGATAATTTATAAAATAAGTAAAGTTGCATATCTAAGTTTTAAAGTTTGAATATAAGTTGAACATATCAATTAATTGTAGCAATTTATTGCAGCAATACAACTAATTGAGTGAGATAACAATTTAGAAAAATTAATTGCATTGCAGTTAGTTTACGTGGTCATTATAATGTAAGTGTTGTGGGAATAATTAGCTAAGTAAGTATTATTCATAACAGGTTTTACATTCATTCATTCCTTCATTCATACATTACATTGACTTTAAAGTCAGGTTTTACGTTAAGTGATTATTCTACTTTGCTGGGAATAACAAGCGGCTTTCTATATACAGTGGTACCCCGGTTTACGATGGTCTCCAAACTCGCCCTTTTATGTAAGTTTATTTTTTTAAATGCTTTTATAAATGTATTTTTTGGGGTCTAAAAGGACTAGTCTATTTTACATTATTCCTTATGGGGATAAATTCGTTTGGTAATGGCACTTGAACAGCATTCTGGAATGAAAAAATATCGTAAACCGGGGTACCACTGTAGTAGTACAGTGGTACCCTAGATTTCGTACAGCTCCCAACTCGAACAATTATGTAAGTGTATTTTTGTAAGTGTACTTTTGGGGGTCTGAAATGGACTAATCTAATTTACATTCGTCCTTATGGGAACAAATTTGTTCGGTAATGGCACTCGAACAGACTTCTGGAATGAATTATTGACGAAATCCGGGGTACCACTGTATGTCATTGATGTCAGCTAGGCCTGTACACCTTGTACATGCACCTGTAGAAATAAAGATATTATTATTAAGAGTTTTATGATTAGGAAATTGATAAATGGATCAGTGTTTTTCTACAGAATATGCAGTCTTTATAGTAAGTTTTTATTCAGGTACAGGCACACATAAATACATTTAGTACATTGATTATCATACATAGCAGCATATGTGTAGATTACCTAAGATTACCCAAAAAAGTCAGACAGAGTGACTTATTTCCATTGGTGTCCTTGTGATAAGTATTAATTATATTTAAAAGTTAAAAACAGGTAAGTATCTTATTTGTGTGAAAAGTACAGTGGTACCTCGAGTTTCAGACATAATTCGTTCCAGAAGGCTGTTCAAGTGCCGTTACCGAAAGAATTTGTTCCCATAAGGAATAAAGTAAATTAGATTAGTCCGTTTCAGACCCCCAAAAATACACTTGCAAATACACTTGCATAATTGTCCGAGTTGGGAGCTGTACAAAACTCTGGGTACCACTGTAGTTGTAATGAAAGGAGATATACTAGGGGTAAGGTAAAATCAGATATGTACTACTTTCATTGACATTAAATATAGTATCAGATCATTTTACATGTATGTTAGATATAAGAAATCACTCTCCTCCCTATTTATAGACAGGCTTTGACATGTGCAGGTAGTCTATTCTGTTCCTTTACTGATGTACAGTAAAATGTGTTTGAAACCTGACCACTGGCGGTAGGTACTGCAAAGTTGTTCTCCCTTCCCTGTACAGTGGACCCCCGAGTATCGGCCGTAATCCGTTCCAGGAGCTAGGCCTCAACTCGAACTGGCCGAAAGTCGAACCAATATTTCCCATAAGAAATAATATAAATACAATTAATCCGTTCCAGACACCCAAAAATATTCACAAAAAATACAATTTATAGGGAATAACTATAGTTTTACATACAGAAAACACACACAAATACCTACATACAATATTAAATTTATAAATAAATATTTAAACATTTAAAATAACATTTACTTACCTTTATTGAAGAGACTTGCTGGCATCTGGAAGATAGGGAGGAGTGAGGGAGGGCTTAGTGTTTGGAAGGGGAATCCCCCTCCATAAGGACTTCAGGTATCAAAGCCCTATCTGGGGTTACTTCCTTACTGCCACTAGGACCAGCTTGAGAGTCACTGGACCCCTGTCTCGCAAAATAACTGTCCACAGTCCTCTGTTTCTGGCGCCTCTTTAAGATGTCCCTGAAGTGCAATATGGCTCTGTCACTGAACTTGTTGCAGAGATGGCTTATTTCAGCTTGCTCAGGGTGATATTTTTCAGTAAATGCCTGCATCTTATTCCACATTGCACAAATCTCCTTAATCTCTGAAGAAGGCACCTCATTCAGTCCATCTTCCTCCTCCTGTGAAACAATTTCCTCTACTGTGGTCTGATGCTGTTCCAGATAAAGCTCTTGCAGCTTTTCAGTGGTTAGCTCTACCCTGTGGTCCTGCACCAACTCTTCCACATCCTCGCCACTCACCTCAAACCCCAGGGACTTGCCAATGCCACAATACCTTCCACAACAGGCACAAGGTCGTCAGGGTCAGGGTCAGCCTCAAACCCTTCAAAAGCCCTCTGTTGGACACACCCCGGCCACAATTGTCTCCAAGCAGAGTTCAAAGTCCTGGAAGTCACTTCCTCCCAAGCCTTACCTATAAGGCTTATGCAATGGAGGATACTGAAGTGATTCCTCCAGAACTCTCTTAGGGTCAACTCAGTGTCTGAGGTCATTTCAAAGCACTTTTGAAACACTGCTTTTGTGTAGTTTTTTTTGAAGTTAGAAATGACCTGCTGGTCCATGGGCTGGAGGAGAGGAGTGGTGTTAGGAGGCAAGAACTTCTTTTATAAATCTGAAGTCGTCACACAGTAGGTCTTCCAAGTTTGGAGGATGTGCAGGAGCATTGTCCAATAATAGGAGGCACTTGGGGTCCAAATCCTTTTCCTGTAGGTATTTTTTCACACTGGGGCCAAACACTTGATGGATCCACTCACTGAAAAGTTGCCTTGTGACCCATGCATTCTGACTAGCTCTCTACAAGACACAATCTATTCTTGACGACATTGTGTTTCTTGAACACACTGGGATTTTCTGAGTGATACACCAGTAAAGGCTTCACTTTAAAATCCCCACTAGCATTAGCACAAAACATAAGAGTTAGCCTGTCTTTCATAGGCTTGTGTCCTGGCAGTGCCTTTTCCTCCTGAGTAATGTAGGTCGTGTTTGGCATTGTCTTCCAAAACAGGCCGTTTTCATCACAATTAAACACTTGTTGGGGTTTCAAATTTTCAGTCTTTTTGTAGTCATGAAATTCACTCACAAACTTTTCAGCAGCATGTTTGTCTGAACTGGCTGCCTCACCATGCCTTACCACATTGTGTATGCCATTACGTTTCCTAAATCTGTCAAACCAGCCTTTGCTGGCCTTAAAATCACTCAAATCAGCATTGGTTCCAGGCATTTTCTTGACAAGATCTGCATGCAACTGCCTTGCCTTTTCACAAATTATCGCCATGGAAACACTTATCACCCGCTATCTGTTTTTCGTTGATCAACACCACCAACAACTTCTCAACCTCATCCACTGTTTGTGATCTATTCTTCGTTAACATATCAACACCTTTTGCAACATTAGCTTCCTTAAGTTCTTTTCGCTTTGCCAGGATAGAGGTGATAGTTGATTTGTTCTTGCCGTACATCCTGGCAAGCTCCCCCACACGTACGCCACTCATATTTTTCAACTACGTATCTCCTCCTTCAATTCTATGGTGTTCCTCACTTTCTTTACCACAGGGGTGCCACTAGGAAGTTTCTTTGGACCCATGGTGGCTTAGTATTTCACAGTGACAATTAATGAAGCACTGAATTTATACTGTGAAATGTTTGGATGAGCGCTCCGGGTAATGTTCACTCAATGGTAAACAAAGCTAGACTGGCTCACAACTCCTGCGCAGGGAGGCACACAAGCGTGGGGAGGCACGTAAGCGTGGGGAGGTGTGCAAGCGTGGGCAGGCGGCCAGGTCTGGTACGCGGGCTGAAACTCTTTGTTCACTTACCTTTTTCACTGATTTTTGGCTTTTTCTCCATTAACCACGTCAACAGTAGCTTCTCCATCTTTTCATGGACAGAGGTCTGCAGCTTAGAAATTATTGTAACGCCCTTGGCTAGCGTTATAGCCAATATCGACTCCTGCTTTAGTATCGTACATGTGGTAGAAGTACGTACTACGCTCATACTGTCTGGCCAAGTCCGCAACCCGCATACCTTGCTATGATTTCCTGCTTTAATTCCATGGACATTATCCTCTTTTTCTTCTCAGCACTGTCCTTTGCACTTACTTTCTTAGGACCCATGGTTAGAATTTTTTTTTTGGCCAAATAGCTGTAAATAATGCAAGCAAAGCACGACAAAAATGCTTCCACGCCGAGGAACACACGTGCACTGCTCACTGGATGTTTTGGCATTGGCTGCGCCAACTAGTGGCAGCATTCTGAAGTTCTTCATTATTATTATTATGTATTATTATTACTATTATATTGTATTATAATTATTATTATTATTAATTTAGGGAACTGGAGCACAGATCCAATTTCCTAAATCAAGAGCCCCTCACCAACATCAAGGAACCTTGATGCTGGTGAGGGGCTCTTGATCTAGGGAATTGGATTTATGCTCCAGTTCCCTAAATTAATAATAATAGTGTAATAATAATAATAATATTGAGCGAGCTTCAGTTTCCTAAATTAATAATAATAATACATACAGTGGAACCTCGGTTTTCGTGATTAATTCATTCCAGAAAGTGTGACAAAAACCGAATTGTACGAAAACTGAAGCAATATTTCCCATAAGAAATAATGTAAATCCAATTAATCCGTTCCAGACACCCAAAAATATTAAAAAAAAATACATTTTATAGAGAATATAGTTTTGCATACAGAAAACAATGAGAAATAAATATAAATGACTAATGAAATGGATAAATGAACATTTAACATCACTTTTACGTTTATTGAAAGCTCTTGTTGCCGTATGGAAGACGGTGAGGAAGGGAGAGGGAGGAGGAGAGGTTATTGTTTGGAAGGGGAATCGGCCACGCGTACGCCACTTTCGTACTTTGCTAAGAGTTCTTTCTTGAATTCTATTGTGTTTCTTTCCTTCTTTATCAAAGGGCTGGCACTCGGAACTTTCTTTGGCCCCATGGTGGCTTATTTAGCAGTTGCACTCAATAAACAAGCACAAAAAACAATGGATTATTACAAAATGTTTCGGATGAACGTGAGAGGTAATGCTCACTCAACGAGAAACAAAGCCAGACTGAGTCAAATTGTGTGGGATGCTTTGTTTGGGCGCTGGCAGGCGGACGCGTTTGGTACGGTAGACCAAGACCATTGTCAACTCTATGAAAACCGAGTGGAAGTACGAAAACTGTTACAAAATTTTGATGATAAAAGTCGTCGAAAACCGAATTCTACGAAAACCAGGGCATACGAAAACCGAGGTTACACAGTAATAATGAGGAGCTTCAGAACGCCGCCAACTCAGTGCACTGTTTACCTCACTGTGGAAGCATTTCTCTCGTGTTTGCTTGCATTTTGTGCAGTTATTTTGCCAAATTTCTTTTTTCTAACCATGGGTCCTAAGAAAGTAAGTGCAAAGGACAGTGCTGAGAAAAAAAGAGGATGTCCATGGAATTAAAGCATGAAATCATGGATAAACAAGCGAATGAATGACACACTGACTTGACTGAATGACTGACTTGACTGAATGACTGACTTGACTGAATGACTGACTTGACTGAATGACTGACTTGACTGAATGACTGACTTGACTGAATGACTGACTTGACTGAATGACTTTCTTGACTGAATGACTTTCTTGACTGAATGACTTTCTTGACTGAATGACTTTCTTGACTGAATGACTTTCTTGACTGAATGACTTTCTTGACTGAATGACTTTCTTGACTGAATGACTTTCTTGACTGAATGACTTTCTTGACTGAATGACTTTCTTGACTGAATGACTTTCTTGACTGAATGACTTTCTTGACTGAATGACTTTCTTGACTGAATGACTTTCTTGACTGAATGACTTTCTTGACTGAATGACTTTCTTGACTGAATGACTTTCTTGACTGAATGACTTTCTTGACTGAATGACTTTCTTGACTGAATGACTTTCTTGACTGAATGACTTTCTTGACTGAATGACTTTCTTGACTGAATGACTTTCTTGACTGAATGACTTTCTTGACTGAATGACTTTCTTGACTGAATGACTTTCTTGACTGAATGACTTTCTTGACTGAATGACTTTCTTGACTGAATGACTTTCTTGACTGAATGACTTTCTTGACTGAATGACTTTCTTGACTGAATGACTTTCTTGACTGAATGACTTTCTTGACTGAATGACTTTCTTGACTGAATGACTTTCTTGACTGAATGACTTTCTTGACTGAATGACTTTCTTGACTGAATGACTTTCTTGACTGAATGACTTTCTTGACTGAATGACTTTTTTGACTGAATAACTTTCTTGACTGAATAACTTACTGACTTGACTGAATGACTTACTGACTTGACTGAATGACTTACTGACTTGACTGAATGACTTACTGACTTGACTGAATGACTTACTGACTTGACTGACTTACTGAAAAAGAGTGTATGTTTAGCACATAGCATTTCTGTAATTGTCACGGTCACTTTTTTTTTTTTAAGTGTTGTGACAAGTGTCGGATAACTGATGACAGCCAGTGACATTTGATAAATTACACTGCTGCAGGGAACCCTCGCTGTGTCATGTTTATAATTATGAAATACATATGACATTTAAAGTGCCTCAGAGCGATTATTATTATTATTTATTAATTATTGTCATTATTATTACAGTGGACCCCCAGTTTACGCTATTAATTCGTTCCAGAATGCTGTTCAAGTACCATTACCAAACGAATTTGTTCCTATAAGGAATAATGTAAATTAGATTTGTCCCTTTAGACCCCCAAAAATACACTTACAAAAGCACTTACAAAAATACACTTACATAATTGTTCGAGTTTGGAGCCTAACGTAAACCGGGGGTCCACTGTATTATTATTATTACCATCAACATACCTTGTTCACTGAGTATAATAATTTCTTAATTAAGCTGCCATGAGAGACACCCAGAATGTAAACATACACACAAACGCACCAGCTAACCTCTTTACTGTGAACTTCTTTTGTATTTCCATTTTCCTCTTCCAAGAGCTGCTGCACTTATTGTACTATGGGGTACACAATCAAGTACAAATTTGTAGTCTTGCAGACTTTAACCTTAAACTGTCCACACGTAGATCTACGTTCACTCGCGTACTGCTCCGAATATTTTGATTTTTTTTTTTTTTTTTTTAATGAGCGCATTTTTATAAACAGGATAGGCTAAAATTTTTTTTTTTAGGGCCAGTACTTACCGAGATATAACCCCGCCAAGTTGGTGCTGGATGCTCACCTGATGGCAACATCAAGTCCTGCCGCTTGCAGAAGTATTGCGGATATACTTTCTTTTCTAGTTTTTATTTTAATTTATATAATTTTTATGTTCTGATAATTACAATTTATAATAGTTCTTGTGATTTCATAGCCAATATTTGTTCTAACATTAATATTAGTTACTGAAATAGTACTCAAATAGTCACAATCACACCAACAGGTGAACATTTTCACCTGCCTTGGTCATTTACTATTGTCTATAAATATATACAAAGTATTTATAGGTCCCAGCAATGTTTTAGACATCTTGGAGTATATAATAAACTCCTTGAAGAATGGTGTTATGACAATTGTCAGATAACTACTGATAAGGCAGTGTCATTGATGAATGAATGTGTGCAGGGAACCCTCGCTTTGTTTTCACTGTTTGTATCTGTCTTTCTATCTGTCTATCTGTCTAGCTCTGCTTATCTGTCTTTCTGTCTGCCTGCCTATGTGTGCCTGGAGTATAATATGAAACTCCTTGAAGAATGGTGTTATGACAAGTGTCAGATAACACTGACAGTCCAATGACATTGATGAATGTGAGCAGGGAACCCTCGCTTTGTTTTCATTGTCTGTATCTGTCTATCTGTGTCTATCTATCTGTGTCTATCTATCTGTCTATCTGTGTATCTGTCTGTCTATCTATCTGTCTGTCTAGCTCTGCTTATCTGTCTGTCTGCCTGTGTGTGTGTCTTTCCGTCTGCTTGTCTCAGTCTCAGAGTGCTGCTCGTAAACAAACAGGTATTATACATGATGCAGAAGTGACATGACGAAGCGTATTACTTGCCAGTCATGCTTATTATGTCTTATATCTACAAGCATTATATAGCACTTTGCCTGGAATTTTTGGGTTATCCTAGGTAATTTACACTATGTATTATAACTGTACTTATGTGTACATGTGAGAGAGAGACAGAGAGAGAGATATTACAGATATATATATAGAGATATAGGATAGATAGATATAGGATAGATAGATATAGGATAGATAGATATAGGATAGATAGATATAGGATAGATAGATATAGGATAGATAGATATAGGATTGATAGATATAGGATAGATATAGGATAGATAGATATAGGATAGATAGATATAGGATAGATATAGGATAGATAGATATAGGATAGATAGATATAGGACAGACAGATATAGGACAGACAGATAAAGGACAGACAGATATAGGACAGACAGATAAAGGACAGACAGATATAGGACAGACAGATATAGGACAGACAGATATAGGACAGACAGATATAGGACGACAGATATAGGACAGACAGATATAGGACAGACAGATATAGGACAGACAGATATAGGACAGACAGATATAGGACAGACAGATATAGGACAGACAGATATAGGACAGACAGATATAGGACAGACAGATATAGGACAGACAGATATAGGACAGACAGATATAGGACAGACAGATATAGGACAGACAGATATAGGACAGACAGATATAGGACAGACAGATATAGGACAGACAGATATAGGACAGACAGATATAGGACAGACAGATATAGGACAGACAGATATAGGACAGACAGATATAGGACAGACAGATATAGGACAGACAGATATAGGACAGACAGATATAGGACAGACAGATATAGGACAGACAGATATAGGACAGACAGATATAGGACAGACAGATATAGGACAGACAGATATAGGACAGACAGATATAGGACAGACAGATATAGGACAGACAGATATAGGACAGACAGATATAGGACAGACAGATATAGGACAGACAGATATAGGACAGACAGATATAGAGACAGACAGATATAGACAGACAGACAGATATAGGACAGACAGACAGATATAGGACAGACAGACAGATATAGGACAGACAGACAGATATAGGACAGACAGACAGATATAGGACAGACAGACAGATATAGGACAGACAGACAGATATAGGACAGACAGACAGATATAGGACAGACAGACAGATATAGGACAGACAGACAGATATAGGACAGACAGACAGATATAGGACAGACAGACAGATATAGGACAGACAGACAGATATAGGACAGACAGACAGATATAGGACAGACAGACAGATATAGGACAGACAGACAGATATAGGACAGACAGACAGATATAGGACAGACAGACAGATATAGGACAGACAGACAGATATAGGACAGACAGACAGATATAGGACAGACAGACAGATATAGGACAGACAGACAGATATAGGACAGACAGACAGATATAGGACAGACAGACAGATATAGGACAGACAGACAGATATAGGACAGACAGACAGATATAGGACAGACAGACAGATATAGGACAGACAGACAGATATAGGACAGACAGACAGATATAGGACAGACAGACAGATATAGGACAGACAGACAGATATAGGACAGACAGACAGATATAGGACAGACAGACAGATATAGGACAGACAGACAGATATAGGACAGACAGACAGATATAGGACAGACAGACAGATATAGGACAGACAGACAGATATAGGACAGACAGACAGATATAGGACAGACAGACAGATATAGGACAGACAGACAGATATAGGACAGACAGACAGATATAGGACAGACAGACAGATATAGGACAGACAGACAGATATAGGACAGACAGACAGATATAGGACAGACAGACAGATATAGGACAGACAGACAGATATAGGACAGACAGACAGATATAGGACAGACAGACAGATATAGGACAGACACACAGATATAGGACAGACACACAGATATAGGACAGACAGACAGATATAGGACAGACAGACAGATATAGGACAGACACACAGATATAGGACAGACACACAGATATAGGACAGACACACAGATATAGGACAGCCAAAGCCAGCCAGCCTGCCGAATACATAAGAACATAAAAAAGAAGGAACACTGCAGCAGGCCTACTGGCCCATGCAAGGGAGGTCCATGTCGCCCCCTGGCTTAGACTAATGACCCACCTAGTCAGGTCACATCCTCTGAAGGAAGGAGCATGGCATCAGACCTAGTAGCACAAGCTAGTCAGGTCCAACTCACACCCACCCACAGCCACTCATGTATTTATCTAACCTATTTTTACTTTCCTCTTATAAGGGGAGTGTTAATGCGACATGACATCAGTGAATCCCCAGTGTTTGCCACACTATTTGCTCTAGCTGGAGCTCAATTGAACTGGTGCTCCCACAAGGTACTAAGTGGTCCAGGATTTTTTTAATACTGCGGACACTGAGGGCGCAGACCCATTCTCTCATGTCTAGGTGACTCAGGTCTATCGCACTAAATTTGAAGGACTGAAAAATAAAACGTAGATCTACGTTCGGAGCAGTACGCGTACAAACGTATATCTACGTTTGGACAGTTAAAGGGTTAAAAGCTAGTGTATTAGAGTGTCGTAAGATGGAGATTGAGATGCTTGACACAGACACACTGCGCTGCCGTTATCGTGACCCAAGTTCTCGTACCACATTTTTTTTTTCTTTTTTTAATTGCCCGTCGTAACTTCAAGT
This sequence comes from Cherax destructor, assembly GCA_009830355.1. Taxonomy (NCBI): domain Eukaryota; kingdom Metazoa; phylum Arthropoda; class Malacostraca; order Decapoda; family Parastacidae; genus Cherax; species Cherax destructor. The sequence goes on along the minus strand of WNWK01026987.1, from coordinate 2,598 downwards.
TGTAAACGAGTACGTCGGTAAATGAGAAGAGGCTGTACTGTAATTCATGCAACCCCATTTTCTTTGGTATATGTACGGTAAATATATGGTAATAATTTAGTAAAAGTAAAGTTAAATGTACGGATACTCACCAATAATGAATGATACCGATTATAGATGATGAATTAGCTGTACAGTATGATGAAGGTAATGAAGATAATGACTGCACAGCATAAAACGCATAAAAAATTATATATTGCCATGAAAAAAGCCAAAAATATTCTGTGAATTTGCAGGGATTTCCACAAACAATTATTAGTTAGGTTCTAAGGAAAAATCCACAAATTACTGAAGCCACAAATTTGGAACCGCGAATTCACGGGTGTCCACTGTACTTGTATCCTTTTTATTTAAAAAAAAAATCACATTGCTTTGTATTGTAAGTTGTTTTACTATCTGTCATAATCTTTGCATGTTGCTCATGGGTTTTGCTCTTTCTGTGAATATAATAATACAGCCTCTCCTCACTTAGTGACATACTTGTTTACCAATTACCTGGAGTTTACCTGGAGAGAGTTCCAGGGGTCAACGCCCCTGCGGCCCAGTCTATGACCAGGCCTCATGTTGGATCAGAGCCTGATCAACCAAGCTGTTACTGCTGGCCGCACGCAGTCCAATGTACGAACCACAGCCTGGCTGGTCAGGCACCGACTTTAGGTGCCTGTCCAGTGCCTGCTTGAAGACAGCCAGGGGTCTATTGGTAATCCCCTATGTATGCTGGGAGGCAGTTGAACAGTCTTGGGCCCTGACACTTATTGTGTTGTCTCTCAACATGCTAGTGGCACCCTGCTTTTCATTAGGGGATGTTACATCGTCTGCCGAGTCTTTTGCTTTCGTAGGAGTGACACTCGTGTGCAAGTTTGGTACTAATCCCTCTAGGATTTTCCAAGTGTATATAATAATGTATCTCTCCCACCTGCATTCCAGGGAGTACAGGTTTAGGAACTTCAAGCGTTCCCAGTAATTGAGGTGGTTTATTGCAGTTATGCGTGCCATGAAGGTTCTCTACATTTTCTAGGTCAGCAATTTCACCTGCCTTGAAAGGTGCAGTTAGTGTGCAGCAATATTCCAGCCTAGATAGAACAAGCGACCTGAAAAGTGTCAACATGGGCTTGGCATCCCTGGTTTTGAAGGTTCTCATTATCCATCCTGTCATTTTTCTGGCAGATGTGATTGCTAGTGTTATGGTCCTTGAAGGTGAGATCCTCTGTCATGATCACTCCCAGGTCTTTGACGTTAGTTTTTCGCTCTATTGTGTGGTTGGAATTTGTTTTATACTCCGATGAGATTTTAATTTCCTCACGTTTTCCATATCGGAGTAATTGAAACTTCTCATCATTGAACTTCATATTGTTTTCTGCAGCCCATTTGAAGATTTGGTTGATGTCTGCTTGGAGTCTTGCAGTGTTTTCAATGGTGGACACTGTCATGCAGATTCGGGTGTCATCTGCAAAGGAAGACACGGCACTGTGGCTGATATCCCTGTCTATGTCCGATATGAGGATGAGGAACAGGATGGGAGCGAGTACTGTGCCTTGTGGAACAGAGCTTTTCACCGTAGCCGCCTCAGACTTTACTCTGTTGACTACTACTCTGTGTTCTACTTGTTAGGAAATTATAGATCCATCTACCAACTTTTCCTGTTATTCCTTTATCACGCATTTTGTGTGCTATCACACCATTGTCACACTTATCAAAAGCTTTTGCAAAGTCTGTGTATATAACATCTGCATTCTGTTTGTCTTCTAGAGCATCCAGGACCTTGTCGTAGTGGTCCAGTAGTTGGGACAGACAGGAGCGACCTGCTCTAAACCCATGCTGCCCTGTGTTGTGTAATTGATGGTTGTCTAGATGAGTGGCGATCTTGCTTCTTAGAACCCTTTCAAAGATTTTTATGATATGGGATGTTAGCGCTATTGGTCTGTAGTTCTTTGCTATTGCTTTACTGCCGCCTTTGTGGAGTGGGGCTATGTCTGTTGTTTTTAGTAACTGCGGGACGACCCCAGTGTCCATGCTCCCTCTCCATAGGATGTTAAAAGCACGTGATAGGGGCTTCTTGCAGTTCTTGATGAACACTGAGTTCCATGAGTCGGGGCCTGGAGCGGAGTGCATGGGCATGTCATTTATCGCCTTTTCAAAGTCATGTGGCATCAGGGTAATGTCAGATAGGCTTGCGTCTACCAGGTTCTGTGGCACTCTCATAAAAAATTCATTTAGGTCTTCAACTTTCAGTCTGGTTAGCGGCTCGCTAAAAACCGAGTCATACTGGGACTTTAGTAACTCACTCATTTCCTTGCTGTCATCTGTATAGGACCCATCTCGTTTTAGTAGGGGCCTAATACTGGATGTTGTTCTTGACTTTGATTTGGCATAAGAAAAGAAATACTTTGGGTTTCTTTCAATTTCATTTATGGCTTTTAGTTCTTCCTGCGTTTCTTGATTCCTGTAAGATTCCTTTAGTTTTAATTCGATGTTTGCTATTTCTCTGACCAGTGCCTCCCTCGTATTTCAGATATATTGGCCTCTTGTAGCCACTCTGTTATTCTTTGCCTTCGCCTG
>WNWK01026986.1:0-26776 GCA_009830355.1 Cherax destructor | reverse complement strand
CTCTGTCTATCTCTGTCTCACAGGTACACAAATACAAGTATACATAGTGTAAATTTCCTAGGAAAACCCCAAAAAAACCCCCAGACAAAGTTTTAGAGATAATTTTAAACATGACGGGCAAATACGATTTACACTTGCCGGAACCAGACGTGTTGGTTTAGGGGGACCTCTGAGACAGGAGACCCTAGAATCTAGACGGACAGACAGATAGACAGAGAGCTTCACAGACAGGCAGATAGACAGAGACCCTTGGCAGATAGAGAGTTTGACAGATAGAGAGCTTGACAGATAGAGAGCTTGACAGATAGAGAGCTTGACAGAAGAGAGCTTGACAGACAGAGAGCTTGACAGACAGAGACCCTTGGACAGAGATCTTGAGACAGAGAGCTTGACAGACAGATAGACAGAGAGTTTTGACAGACAGATAGACAGAGAGCTTGACAGACACAGATAGAGAACTTGATACAGAGTTTGACAGAAAAAGAGTTTGTGTAACGGGAAAACAGAGGCTTATCACTGAACCCTCAGCGTATGCTCATCAAATGTCACCAATTAACTCATCTTATCACTGTCAGCAGTGGACTGACTTGTCTTACATCTGCTTCAAGGGAACTATTATTGTTATTCTTATTATTATTTTCATTATTCTTATTATTCCTATTATTATTATTATTATTTTATACTCCCACGTATTCAAAACATTGCTGGGACCTATAAATACTTCGAATATATTCCTTGACAATACTAAATGACCAAGGCAAGTGTAAATGTCCACCTGTCAGAGTGTGACAATCTGAGTACAATTTCAGTATCTAATATTAGTCTTAAAACAAAGAACTACTATAAATTGTAATTATCAGAACATAAAAATTATATAAAAAAATATAAAACGAGAAAAAAGATATATCGGCAACACTTCTGCAAGCAGGGACTCGATGTTGCCATCAGGTGAGCATTCAGTGCCAACTTCTCGGCCTCATATATCGGTAAGTACTGACACTATTTTTTTTATCCTATAACACTTAGAAAATGTGCTCTTTATTTCTATAAAAAAAATATTTTTTTCAAAATATTCGGGCACAGGCATAGTAAACGTATATATACGTTTGGACCGTTTACGGTTAAGAGCAAACAAATGACATCATGTATCTAATACACATTAGCTGGTGGGTATAATGTGCATTCACGAATGCGCTATTATTTATAAAATTATTACAATATTGCATAACAGTAAATCTAAATTTTTAGGTGTGAAAAAAAATTCAGTGTGAAAAAGTCATTAGATTGCTGCCCCTAATGCCATGGCATGTCAGTGGCTCTCCTTGCACTTCAGTTTATGATTGTAACTACAAATATCTATGTAAAATTGCAATGATATAAAATTTACTTTACTACTTTACTTTACACTTGTATAGCCTGAAAATGTAACTAATAAACAGAGGAAATGTTAGTTTAATGCCTGCATTGTTTATTCTGGACCTTAATTTGAATATTTTGAACTGTGTTAAATTAACCAAATTACCAATTTCCGATCACTTAATTTGGTAGTATACACAGTTGACTGGGCATTTCTTGTGCTCAGTCGATAAAAAAGAAGTAATACCTGGAGTTTGCCTGGAGTGTGTTCCAGGGGTCAACGCCCTGCGGCCCGGTCTGTGACCAGGCCTCATGTTGGATCGGAGCCTGATAAACAAGCCTGTTACTGCTAGCCACATGCAGTCCAACATACGAACCACAGCCTGGCTGGTCAGGCACTGACTTTAGGTGCCTGTCCAGTGCCTGCTTTAAGACAGCCAGGGTCTATTGGTAATCCCCTTATGTATGCTGGGAGGCAGTTGAACAGTCTTGGGCCCCTTGACACTTATTGTGTTGTCTCTCAACGCTAGTGGCACCCCTGCTTTTCATTGGGGGATGTTACATCGCCTGCCGAGTCTTTTGTCTTCATAGGGAGTGACACTCGCGTGCAAGTTTGGTACTAATCCCTCTATGATTTTCCAAGTGTATATAATAATGTATCTCTCCCGCCTGCATTCCAGGGAGTATAGGTTTAGGAAATTCAAGCGTTCCCCAGTAATTGAGGTGGTTTATTGCAGTTATGCGTGCTGTGAAGGTTCTCTGTACATTTTCTAGTTCAGCAATTTCCCACCTGCCTTGAAAGTGGTTAGTGTGCAGCAATATTCCAGCCTAGGATAGAACAAGCGACCTGAAAAGTGTCAACATGGGCTTGGCATCCTAGTTTTGAAGGTTCTCATTATCCATCCTGTCATTTTTCTGGCAGATGCAATTGCTACAGTGTTATGGTCCTTGAAGTTGAGATCCCTCTGTCATGATCACTCCCAGGTCTTTGACATTAGGTTTTGCTCTATTGTGTGGTTGGAATTTGTTTTATACCCAATGAGGATTTTAATTTCCCACGTTTTCCATATCGGAGCAATTGTCGTGTCAGTATCATATATACACTTGTGTAGTGTATCAGCATTCATCCTAGTTATACAGCTGGTCCCTTGCGTGTGACGTCACAATACCCGCTGACGTCAGAGGCTCAGCGCCTGTGCATAGCGACGCATAGGCGTCCTCGCTGACAAGTCATAGACATACTGCTGAACGGACGGGGCTGGATCTCTCCTCACAGACTGTAAATATATCGTAAACTTCATCCTTACAAGGAGTGTCTTTGACAACCTATATATCTCTCCCAAGACCCACACGACAAGTGTGACAGCGGTGTGCCGTAATTTTATCGATTACGCGTTATTGAGATATAGACAACGACAAGCAAGCAAACAGTCTTGTGCCCAGACGACGTTACCAGCTACACCTAAGATCCAAGCAGTCTACAGTATCTCCTGGTCAGCTAAGTGCTTCATATGTTAATTTGTTAAAACATACGAGGGGTTGACCCGGGTTTTGCAAATTCTGAACGAGTAAGCCAGTTTGTGAGGGGAGAGTACCATATCCAGCCAGTAAGCCACCGCCAGTTACGCTGTGGCCAGCCTAGGCTTAAGCCAGCTTCTACCTTGCTGTGCTAATTTGTTACAAGATTCCTAGCCAGCCAATCTGTGTGTGAAAATATTCACTAAGCCAGCAAGCCACTCTGTTGTCTGAGAAGTAAGCCACGTGAGTTACGCATTTATATCGCCCTTTTGTTCTCCAGTGCAAAAGTGTATTGCTGTTCTGAGTGACAAATACCATCCCTGTGGTATCCTGGGTTATTCAAGCCACCCTGGGTTAAAATTCAAGTGTGTTCATAAACGGCGTAAGCCACAGGCACGCGGAAGCGGTGTAGGGCCTAGCCTACTCCTCCTCCCAGCCCCACCACCACCCACGCTAAGGTGGGCACCATTAACCACGTGTCTCCACTCCACACAAAGCATTAAGTGTGGATTATTTCACCTTAACTGGGTCCTGTAAAGCAGTTTATTAGCTACAAATCAGGTCGAGCGTCTTGAGTGTGTTTCTTCTGAACTGTTGTGCCAACTTTTAGAAAGCCTGGTTCGTAGTTCATCGGTTTATGCACATTCAAGTATCAACGAGTGGACCAGACCACCATCCTCCACCTCACCATCACCACCACCACTATTCCACGCCAGTCAAGTTTTAAACCCTAGAGACAATTACTGTGTTGTTGTTTTATTTTTCAGATAATCTATAGACAATTCCGTGTGTTGAGACATTTTTGCCAGTTACAGAAATTTTGAGTTATCCTGGGAAGTGTTCTGGTGTTAAATTAATTACTTACATTAATTTTTTATTTCACTAGTATTGTCTCTTGTTAATTATTGCGTTATAATTTCTGTGAGTTTCGTTGTGTTACTAAGTATGCAGTAAGTACACTTTTGTTAAAGTAATCTACTGTTCCAATATTCCACCAAGTAGTAATTTTAAAAGATTTTAATTTTCCCCCAGCATTGTCCATGTATTGCTTAATTTTTTTTTCTTGTTAATTTTTGTGTTTCACCAAGTGTTCTATCCCAGAGTTATCTTTTTTATTCATTTACCCTTGTTTGTTAATATTAATTGTGTAATTAATTAATTTTGCTTGCCCCAGTAACTACATATTGTTTTCTCCTCCAAGCAATTTTTAACCTTTTACCAGTAATATTCCCTGCTAATTCTTATGTGTTGCAGTCAGTAATTCTTCCCATTGTACCCAATATTGTTTTGTGTACTTGTTCTTTTTTGTATAGTGCTAATGTGCCTTTATTTTGCAGACTAGAGAAATAATTTACTGAAGATATTATTTTGCTCCAATAATTATTTATAGTCAACAAGAGCATGACTTTGTGTAAGCAGTAAGTTATCTGTTCTGTGCCTTTGATGAGTATCTTCCAGCTTATGTAAGTGTTAAAACCATTTTATTGACATTAATTTTCATTTGTTTTCATGTGTTGTTGAACAAATTCACTCTTAAGTTTGTTTAAAGTCAGTGTTATTAGTAAATTGTTTTAGTAACTGTTTCATTGAGTTACCTTGCTTTGCTTGCAATTAAGAGTAAGAGTGTTCAAACTATTTTATTTCTAATATCTTTGTGTTGTGTGCAAATAATTTACACCAGTGTGATTTTTTCAATCAATCATTCCTGAAATTGATTTTGTGTAAATTAAATTCCCAGTATTCACCTTGCTTTTATCAATTTTGTTGTGTTTAATTGCTCTAGTAACTTGTCATTTCCTAAGTGTAATAAGTAATATTCCAGTGAACTTTCTAAGTGATTCAAGCAGTAAAGTTACTTTCATTTTTTGCCAGTGAATAATTCTATTGACTTGTTTTATCAGATTGTTGCTATTGCCATAACCATTATTGAAATTTTTCTAAATATTTGTGCATTTAATTCTTTTTATGTGTTGCAATTTTGCTGATATTTACAAGAAAAGAAAACTCATTTTGAAGTTATTTCAAGTAAAGCTAGATTGTTTTATCTTAGTGTGTTGAATTTTCTTGCCAAGTCAATTTCCAGTGAGTTATCTTTTCTTTAGTGTTTTTGTGCAATTATTTATCGTTACTTGTGCAGAATAGTTAATAATTACTACCAGTTAAGTTATATTGTGCTGTGTACTTGTGTTAATTTTGCTTTCATTTCAATTCTCATTCAATTGCTTGAAGCCATGTCTCAAGTAAATTCAAGTGATAACTATGTGTTTTCTGCCAGTCAAGGCATTGAAGTTCAAGTAACCGTGTGCGATAATACTGTGTACTGCCATTCAGAGCCATAATGATAATGAATCAGTAAAAAGTTCTTATAGTCCCTTACTGATTGATAGAAAGTCTTTAGCCTTTGAGCAATGTGTTTGTTCTCCCAGCTTGTATCAGAGAATTGCCAGAGTGATGCGGAATGTGAAGTTCAGATTAGTTCTTGTAGATAGTATGTGTTCTATTTGTTAACGTTGCCGAGCGGTCAAGGCACTAGTATTACTGTCACTCCTGTCTGGAATCCTGCCCCTGCAATATCTTGCATGCAAGATAGCGTTCAGATGCCTAGGGTGCCGGAGGTATCCGGACCGCCTTGAGTACTGAGTCTATCCTTGCAATGTTGCTAGTTCAAGTAGTAGTTCCTCTCCAGGGACGCTTTGTTGAAGAAAGACTATTTGAATGAGTTATAGCATCTCTCGCTGATGCAAAAGCAATTGCAGAAAGCCGTTTCTGTTGCTAGTGTATTCACTAGAGTGCCAGTTGTTGTCCCTCGTGTTCCAGATAGTGTTCCTTCCAGTTGACAGTAAGCCTTTGCAGAGTAAAGTGTCGTGTGTCAAGTAATTATTACCTGCAGTAAGAGATAGTGAGAGCCGTTCTCCTTTGCTCATACTTTGTGTTATTGAGCTAACTATTTCAACCGGGTAGAGATCCATCCACTCCACCGAGCCTGTTCATTCCTTCAGTAGGAAAGTGATTATAAGTTAATCAAAACCGAGTTGTTCATTCCTTCAGAAGGAAAGTGATTATAAGTTGTGAGCTAAAGATAGAAAATTAGAAAATCCAGACTAGAACTGACATTATTGACTGTGTGTTTTGTTATCAGATTTCTAGTATCTAGTAAGATTTTTGTGTGTTCAAGTTCTCTCTGAGTTCTGAGTTTTAACAGTATAACCCGTGTGCGCCGAGTTTATCTTTCCTGTTAAAACTTCTTCCCTGTAAATATCTATTCTTCCTCAGAAGCCGTAGAGTGCATGAATACACATCGATTGATCGATCAAATTTGCAAATTGAAATTGTAATATATATAATCCATTATATCTAGATCATTTTTTAATTCTCTTAAGTACCATTAACTCAAGAAGTGCGAGAGTAAGATTAATCTTGATTAGTTCTAAGTATAATGTGTTTGCTATTGTATAGATTCACCCAGTACCACCTGTCTGTTCAAGCTATAGAGTTGTATAGTATGCCGAGACGTCATACGATAACATGGCCGAGCTGTCGTGTCAGTATTATATATACACTTGTGTAGTGTATCAGCATTCATCCTAGTTATACAGCTGGTCCCTTTGTGTGTGACGTCACGATACCCGCTGACGTCAGAGGCTCAGCGCATGTGCATAGCGACGCATAGGCGTACACCCTCAGAAGTAACAGACCTACAGGCTGAACAGACGTGGCTGGGCTCTCTCCTTCACATACTGTAAATATACCGTAACCATCCTACAAGGAGTGTCTTTGACAACCTACTTATCTCTCCCAAGACCCACACGATAAGATAATACAGTGCAGTAACACATAATACAGTGCAGTGACACATAACACAGTGCAATAACACATAATACAATGCAGTAACACATAATACAGTGCAGTAACACATAATACAGTGCATTAGCACGTAATACAGTGCAGTAACACATAATACAGTGCAGTAACAAATAATACAATGCAGTAACACATAGTACAGTGCAGTAACACATAGTACAGTGCAGTAACACACAATACAGTGCAGTAACACATAATACAGTGCAGTAACACATAATACAATGCAGTAACACATAGTACAGTGCAGTAACACATAGTACAGTGCAGTAACACACAATACAGTGCAGTAACACATAATACAGTGAAGTAACACAAGAAAAAGACAATAACATATAGAACATACTTGTAGAACAGTCAGGTTTGGGAGGTTTGTTAGGGAGATCTTCATTGTTCTGTCACAGGCGACGATAAAGCTGCCTGATTCTACCATCGTTGCATCACAGACGTTTAATTAATACCAGTGTTCTCAGATCTGTGAGTATCTGAGACATCTTCTGTATCACAGGTCATATACCCTGGCAGATAGGTGATAATCTGTCAAAAATACTAAGGGGTGTCCAGTGAAGACGGTTAGAAATGTCTCTTAATGATAAAAAGAACAGATGGTTTGTATAGCAATATCAGCAACAACAATTGGAACTGTTCTATCATAAGACCAAAACACTGTCACTGTAGTATAGTGAACGTGTTCTGTCATAGGGAGACACTAATCAGAGAAATAGCAAACATCGAATTAAAACTAAAGGAATCTTACAGGAATCAAGAGACACGGGAAGAACTAAGAGCCATAAATGAAATTGAAAGAAACCCTAAGTATTTCTTTTCCTATGCAAAATCAAAGTCGAGAACAACAACCAGTATTGGGCCCCTACTTAAATCGGATGGGTCCTACACAGATGACAGCAAGGAAATGAGTGAGTTACTTAAATCCCAGTATGACTCAGTTTTTAGCGAGCCACTAACCAGACTGAAAATCGAAAACCTAAATGATTTTTTTATGAGAGTGCCACAGAACTTGACAGACGCATGCCTTTCTGACATCATCACGACGCCAAATGACTTCGAGAAGGCAATAAATGACATGCCCATGCACTCCGCTCCAGGCCCAGACTCATGGAACTCCGTGTTCATCAAGAACTGCAAGAAGCCCCTATCACATGCTTTTAACATCCTATGGAGAGGGAGCATGGACACTGGGATCGTCCCGCAGCTACTAAAAACAACAGACATAGCCCCGCTCCACAAAGGGGGCAGTAAAGCAATAGCAAAGAACTACAGACCAATTGCGCTAACGTCCCATATCATAAAAATCTTTTAAAGGGTTCTAAGAAGCAAGATCGCCACCCCTCTTGATACCCATCAATTGCACAACCCAGGACAGCATGGGTTTAGAGCAGGCCGCTCCTGTCTGTCCCAACTACTGGACCACTACGACAAGGTCCTGGATGCTCTAGAAGATAAACAGAATGCAGATGTTATATACACAGATTTTGCAAAAGCCTTTGACAAGTGTGACCATGGTGTAATAGCACACAAAATGCGTGATAAAGGCATAACAGGAAAAGTTGGTAGATGGATCTATAATTTCCTAACACGTAGAACACAAAGAGTAGTAGTCAACAGAGTAAAGTCTGAGGCAGCTACTGTGAAAAGCTCTGTTCCACAAGGCACAGTACTTGCTCCCATCCTATTCCTTATCCTCATATCAGACATTGACAGGGATATAAGCCACAGTGCTGTGTCTTCCTTTGCAGATGACACCCGAATCTGTATGACAGTGTCCACCGTTGAAGACACTGCAAGACTCCAAGCAGACATAAACCAAATCTTTAAATGGGCTGCAGAAAACAATATGAAGTTCAATGATGAGAAATTTCAATTACTCAGATACGGAAAACGTGAAGAAATTAAAATCTCATCGGAGTACAAAACTAATTCCAACCACACAATAGAGCGAAAAACTAATGTCAAAGACCTGGGAGTGATCATGTCAGAGGATCTCACCTTCAAGGACCACAACAATGTAGCAATTGAATCTGCTCAAAAAATGACAGGATGGATAATGAGAACCTTCAAAACCAGGGATGCCAAGCCCATGTTGACACTTTACAGATCGCTTGTTCTATCTAGGCTGGAATATTGCTGCACACTAACTGCACCTTTCAAGGCGGGTGAAATTGCTGACCTTGAAAATGTGCAGAGAACCTTCACCGCACGCATAACTGCGATAAACCACCTCAACTACTGGGAACTCTTGAAATTTCTAAACCTGTACTCTCTAGAACGCAGGCGGGAGAGATACATTATTATATACACATGGAAAATTCTCGAGGGCTTAGTACCAAACTTGCACACAAAAATCACACCGTACGAAAGCAAAAGACTCGGCAGGCGATGTAACATCCCCCCAATGAAGAGCAGGGGTGCCACCAGCACGTTGAGGGACAACATAATAAGTGTGAGGGGCCCAAGATTGTTCAACTGCCTCCCAGCATACATCAGGGGGATTACCAACAAGCCCCTGGCTGTCTTCAAGCAGGCACTGGACAGGCACCTCAAGTCGGTACCTGATCAGCCGGGCTGTGGTTCGTACGTTGGAGTGCGTGAGGCCAGCAGTAACAGCCTGGTTGATCAGGCTCTGGTCCAACAGGAGGCCTGGTCACAGACCGGGCCGCGGGGGCGTTGACCCCTGGAATTCTCTCCAGGTAGACTCCAGGTAAGAGAATGTCACTGTAGTATAGTGAACGTGTTCTATCATAAGACCAAGACAATGTCATTGTAGTATAGTGAACGTGTTCTATCATAAGACCAAGACAATGTCACTGTAGTATAGTGAACGTGTTCTATCATAAGACCAAGACAATGTCACTGTAGTATAGTGAACGTGTTCTGTCATAAGACCAAGACAATGTCACTGTAGTATAGTGAACGTGTTCTATCATAAGACCAAGACAATGTCACTGTAGTATAGTGAACGTGTTCTATCATAAGACCAAGACAATGCCACTGTAGTATAGTGAACGTGTTCTGTCATAAGACCAAGACAATGTCACTGTAGTATAGTGAACGTGTTCTATCATAAGACCAAGACAATGCTACTGTAGTATAGTGAACGTGTTGGTTTAAGAGAGTCCATGTCTTACAGAGTAATATGCTTTAACATATAGTGTGTAGTGGTGACAATATTGTTTGGTGTGTAGTGTGTTAGTTTATATACTGTGTAGTTGTCAGAGTTTTATTCTAGTGTGTCGTGCTGACAGGTTTGTTTAGTGTGTAGTTATGATATTATTTTATTAATGGTATACACTCTCAATAATTACATGCTTAAGACTCATGTGAAACATTTCGGTTAGTTCATTATGAACAGTTTTGCCATCTAGTGGCTTCATCAATCCAATACAAAGAATAATTACTGAAGACGGTAGAAGACGTGAAGAAATGGTTTGAGGTTATCAGTCCCTCGGCACTGAAAGGAGGTAGGTACTTCAGCGTTGATAAATCTTAAGTAGGTGTCCGAGGACGGAGACTTATATACAGTTCAAAGAAAGTTTAAAAGGGTCCACCAACTAGCGCAAGCTTCTCAAAAAATGTTAGGCAAGTGTTAGGGTTGTTGAATAATTATTTGTGCCAATAATAATAATAATATTTGTATTTCAAAGTTTTCCAGTTTCTTCCTCACAGCAATCAGGGATCTAAACAGACTAGAAGCAACTCAAACTTTTCTATAAGATTGACGAACTTTCAAAAACAAAGTACAGTAAGCAAGTAAGAAAGTTAATAATGAATGTATGTTCATGGCAATGTATTTAAAGATATGTGCGTATGCGTGTGTATAAATATTTAGATACAGCTTAGAGTGAGAAGAGAGCTTAGTGTGTGTTATGGAATGTATGAGTGAGAAACACGATTTTGTATGCCATTGAATGTATATGTGTGTGTGTGTGTGTACTCACATATTTGTGGTTGCAGGAGTCGAGTCATAGCTCCTGGCCCCAAGTGTGTGTGCAGGGGTCGAGTCATAGCTCCTGGCCCCGCCTCTTCACTGATTGCTACTAGGTCATCTCTCTCCCTGCTCCATGAGCTTTATCAAACCTCGTCTTAAAACTATGTATGGTTCCTGCCTCCACTACGTCACTTTCTAGGCTATTCCACTTCCTGACAACTCTATGACTGAAGAAATACTTCCTAACATCCCTTTGACTCATCTGAGTCTTCAACTTCCAATTGTGACCCCTTGTTTCTGTGTCCCCTCTCTGGAACATCTTGTCTCTGTCCACCTTATCTATTCCTCGCAGTATTTTATATATCGTTACCATGTATCCCGTAACCCTCCTGTCCTCTAGTGTCGTCAGGCCGATTTCCCTTAACCTTTCATCGTAGGACAAACTCCTTAGCTCTGGGACTAGTCTTGTTGCAAACCTTTGCACTTTCTCTAATTTCTTGACATACTTGACCAGGTGTGGATTCCAAACTGGTGCTGCATACTCCAGTATGGGCCTGACGTATATGGTGTACAGAGTCTTGAACGATTCCTTAGTGAGGTATTGGAACGCTATTCATAGGTTTGCCAGCCGCCAGTATGCTGCAGCAGTTATCTGATTGATGTGTGCCTCAGGAGATATGCTCGGTATTATACTCACCCCAAGATCTTTTCCTTGAGTGAGGCTTGCAGTCTTTGGCCACCTAGACTATACTCTGTCTGCGGTCTTCTTTGCCCTTCCCCGATCTTCATGACCTTACATTTGGCAGGGTTAAATTCAAGGAGCCAGTTACTGGACTAGGCTTGTAGCCTGTCCAGGTCTCTTTGTAGTCCTACTTGATCCTCGACTGATTTAATTCTTCTCATTAACTTCGCATCATCTGCAAACAGGGACACTTCTGAGTCTATCCCTTCCGTTGTCATTCACATATACCAAAAACAGTACAGGTCCTAGGACTGACCCCTGTGGAACACCACTCGTAACAGGTGCCCACTCTGACACCTCGTCACGTACCATGACTCGTTGTTGCCTCCCTGTCAGATATTCTATGATCCATTGCAGTGCTTTTCCTGTTACGTGTGCCTGATCCTCTAGCTTTTGCATTAACCTCTTGTGAGGAACTGTGTCGAACGCCTTTTTGCAGTCCAAGAAAATGCAGTCTATCCACCCCTCTCTCTCGTGTCTTACTTCTGTTACATTGTCATAAAACTCCAGTAGGTTTGTGACACATGATTTTCCTTTCCTGAAACCGTGCAGGTTGTCGTTTATAAGGTTGTGTCTTTCTAGGTGCTCCACCACTCTCCTCCTGATGATCTTCTCCATGACTTTGAATACTATACACGTCAGTGACACTGGTCTGTAGTTTAGTGCCTCGTGTCTGTTTCCTTTTTAAAAAATGGGGGCTACATTTGCCGTCTTCCATACCTCAGGTAGTTGCCCAGATTCAATGGATGTGTTGAAAATTGTTGTTAGTGGCACACACAGGGTCTCTGCTCCCTCTCTAAGGCCCAATGAAAGATGTCGTCTGGTTCCACTGCCTTTGAGGTATCAAGTTTACTTACAGAAGTCTCACTCATCATCAACACCCTTAAAAACAAGGCAGGAGATATAAATAACTTACCACCTTTAATGTACAAAAGAACTTCTCAAGTACTATCACCAATAATTGCAACACTCTTTAACAAATCCATCGAAACCTCCACCTTCCCTCATTTCTTAAAATAGCGAGGGTCACCCGATCCACAAAGGAGGAGATCAAACAGACTTGAATAACTACAGACCAATATCTAATTTACCTCTGCTCTCTAAAATCTTTGAAAAATTAATTCATAGGCAGATCTATTCCTATCTCGTCTCACACAACGTACTCAACCCCTGTCAGTTTGGATTCAGGACTAATAAAAGCACAAATTATGCTATTATACACATGCTAGAACTAATATACACCGCTCTCGAGAAGAAAGAAGTCCCGCTCGGAATCTTCATTGATTTACGCAAAGCTTTTGATACAGTTGACCATGAGTTGCTGCACATTAAATTAACACACTATGACATAAAACGGCACTCCCTCAACTACCTAGTAACAGAAGCCAATATGTGTACACAAATGGAGCTAACTCTTCCACACAACCAATGTCCTCGATGTCCAAGCTACTCAAGGTGAATACGAGGTCCAGTCTTGCTGGTTCCTCCTCACCTCTCTCTCTGGTAGTGCCCTTAATTAACATGTTGACGCATGAGGTTTTCCAGTACCACATCCATTCGGGGTCCCCATGTGGCTCCAGGTTTTCCCAATCAGTCTCCTTGTAATTGAAATCACCCATAACTAGTAGCTTTGCTCTACCCATGTGAGCTCTTCTGGCCACCTCAGCGAGTGTGTCCACCATTGCTCTGCTGCTCTCTTCATATCCTTCTCCTTCCCTCCTCCAGTTCTGTAGCGGGTTGTACATCACTGCAATGACTATCTTATGTCTTGCAGGCTGCATTGTACCTACTATGTAGTCCCTTTCTCCCATTTCGTCCATTCCTTCCTTTTCCTCAAACCTCCATCGGTTTTTAATGAGCAGTGCAACTCTATCTTTCCTCAGGATCTGATATCCGGGTGGGAAGATTGCGTCTGTTATCATCCCAGTGAGTTTCGTTTCTGTGAGTGCTATAATGTCCTTGATTCTTCCATGCCACTCCTCACATTTATTTGTTTTTCCGTCTGCATTCGTATACGAAACCTTCAACTTCTTTACAAAAACTGTGGTCTGGGGAGAACGTTGGGGTTGGGGGAGTGGGAGACCTGGTGAGGAACTATGGGGATATTACTGTGTGGGTGGAGTTTGTGATGAGGGAGGGTGGGAGCAGTGGGTACGGTATGTGAGTTTTGGGTTATGTTGTTTGGCTGCATTGGGTTTGTTGTGGTTGAGGGCCTTCTCTAGGTGGTTCTGAGGGAGGTTGTGTTTGACCTCTCTTCCTGAGTCTGGGTTCTGCTCATCTCTATCTTTGCCTCTCTTTGTACCCTTTCTTTCAGTTTCTTCCTTTCTTGTGTTCTGTTGCAGTTACACCTTTAACCCTGAGTGTGTGTGTGTGTGTACTCACCTATTTGTGGTTGCAGGGGACGAGTCATAGCTCCTGGCCCCGCCTCTTCACTGATTGCTACTAGGTCCTCTCTCTCTCCCTGCTCCATGAGCTTTATCAAACCTAGTCTTAAAACTATGTATGGTTCCTGCCTCCACTATGTCGCTTTCTAAGCTATTCCACTTCCTGACAACTCTATGACTGAAGAAATACTTCCTAACATCCCTTTGACTCATAGGAGTCTTCAACTTCCAATTGTGACCCCTTGTTTCTGTGTCCCCTCTCTGGAACATCTTGTCTCTGTCCAACTTATCTATTCCTCGCAGTATTTTATATGTCGTTATCATGTCTCCCCTAACCCTCCTGTCCTCTAGTGTCGTCAGGCCGATTTCCCTTAACCTTTCTTCGTAGGACAATCCCCTTAGCTCTGGGACTAGTCTTGTTGCAAACCTTTGCACTTTCTCTAATTTCTTGACGTGCTTGACCAGGTGTGGGTTCCAAACTTGTGCTGCATACTCCAGTATGGGCCTGACGTATATGGTATACAGAGTCTTGAATGATTCCTTAGTGAGGTATTGGAACGCTATTCTTAGGTTTGCCAGCCGCCCGTATGCTGCAGCAGTTATCTGATTGATGTGTGCCTCAAGAGATGTGCTCGGTATTATACTCACCCCAAGATCTTTTTCTTTGAGTGAGGTTTGCAGTCTTTGGCCACCTAGACTATACTCTGTCTGCGGTCTTCTTTGCCCTTCCCCGATATTCATGACTTTACATTTGGCAGGGTTAAATTCAAGGAGCCAGTTACTGGACCAGGCTTGCAGCCTGTCCAGGTCTCTTTGTAGTCCTGCCTGATCCTCGACTGATTTGATTCTTCTCATTAACTTCACATCATCTGCAAACAGGGACACTTCTGAGTCTATCCCTTCCGTTATGTCATTCACATATACCAAAAACAGTACAGGTCCTAGGACTGACCCTTGTGGAACTCCACTCGTCACAGGTGCCCACTCTGACATCTCGTCACGTACCATGACTCGTTGTTGCCTCCCTGTCAGATATTCTATGATCCATTGCAGTGCTTTTCCTGTTACGTGTGCCTGATCCTCTAGCTTTTGCATTAACCTCTTGTGAGGAACTGTGTCGAACGCCTTCTTGCAGTCCAAAAAAATGCAGTCTATCCACCCCTCTCTCTCGTGTCTTACTTCTGTTACCTTGTCATAAAACTCCAGTAGGTTTGTGACACAGGATTTTCCTTCCCTGAAACCGTGCTGGTTGTCGTTTATAAGCTTGTGTCTTTCTAGGTGCTCCACCACTCTCCTCCTGATGATCTTTTCCATGACTTTGCATACTATACACGTCAGTGACACAGGTCTGTAGTTTAATGCCTCGTGTCTGTCTCCTTTCTTAAAAATTGGAACTACATTTGCCATCTTCCACGCCTCAGGTAGTTGCCCAGTTTCAATGGATGTGTTGAAGATTTGTGTTAGTGGCACACACAACATCTCTGCTCCCTCTCTAAGGACCCGCGGAGAAATGTTGTCTGGTCCCACCGCTTTTGAGGTATCGAGTTCACATAGCAGCTTCTTCACCTCCTCCTCGGTTGTGTGTATTTCATCCAGCACTTGTTGGTATACCTCCCTATTCTGAATTCCTGGAGTCCTTCCTGTCTCCTGTGTAAATACTTCTTTAAATCTCATGTTGAGCTCCTCACATACCTCTTGGTATGTGATTACCTGGTCCTTGACTGTTGTTTTCCTCCTGATGTGGCTATACAACAGCTTCGTGTCAGACTTGACTTTTGATGCTATATCATTTTCGTATTGTCGCTGAGCCTCCCTTCTTACCTGTGCATATTCGTTTCTGGCTCTTCGGCTAATCTCTTTATTTTCCTGGGTCCTTTGTCTTCTGTACTTTTTCCATTCTCTATTACACTCACTTTTTGCCTCCCTACACCTCTGGGTGAACCAAGGACTCGTTCTGGTCTTCCCATTACTTCTGTTTCCCTTGGGGACAAACCTCTCCTCTGCCTCTTTGCATTTGGTTGTCACATATTCCATCATTTCTTTTACTGGTTTTCCTGCCAATTCTCTCTCCCACTGAACGTCTTGTAGGAAGTTCCTCATGCCTGTGTAGTCCCCCCTTTTGTAGTTTCGTTTCTCCCTTCCTATTCCTGCTCCCCTCTCCACTTGTAATAATAATCATAATAATAATAATATCTTTATTTACTACAAGTACATGTACATGGTATACAGGCCTAGCTGACATCAGTGACATACTACTATATAGAAAGTCCCTTGTTATGCTGAGCATTTCGGGCAGATTAGGTCAGTGTCCCAGGATGCGACTCACACCAGTCGACTAACACCCAGTTACCCATTTTACTGATGGGGAACATAGACAACAGGTGTAAAGAAACACGCCCAATGTTTCTGCCCTGGCTGGGAATCGAACCCAGGCCCTCGCCGTGAGAAGCGAGAGCTTTAGCCACCAGACCACCAGAGCTCAACTATATAATCAAAACACAGAACCAAATGATCACTAGCTCCAAGGGGCCTTTCATACGTGATATCCTCGATGTCCGAAATACTCAAGGTGATTACTAGGTCCAGTCTTGCTGGATCATCCCCACCTCTCTCTCTGGTAGTGTCTCTAACATGTTGATGCATGAGGTTTTCCAGTACCACATCCATCATCTTGGCTCTCCATGATTCAGGACCCCCATGGGGCTCTAGGTTTTCCAAGTCAATCTCTTTGTGATTGAAATCACCCATAACTAGTAACTTTGCTCTCCCCATGTGGGCTCTTCTGGCTACCTCGGCTAGTGTGTCTACCATTGCTCTGTTGCTCTCGTCGTATTCTTCTCTTGGTCTCCTGCAGTTCTGTGGCGGGTTGTACATTACAGCAATTACCACCTTATGGCCCTCAGACTGAATTGTTCCTACTATGTAGTTCCTTTCACCCATTCCATCCATTCCTTCCACTTCCTCAAATCTTCACCTGTTCTTAATGAGCAGTGCAACTCCTTCTCCCCCTCTGCTCCCTCTATCTTTCCTGAGAATTTGATATCCGGGTGGAAAGATTGCATCTGTTATCATCCTGGTGAGTTTCGTTTCTGTGAGTGCTATTATGTCTGGGGATGTCTCCTTTATTATTTCATGCCACTCCTCACATTTAACTTCTTTTCTAAAACCGTAGTCTGGGGGGTATGTTGGGGTTGGGAAAGTGGGAGATCTGATGGGGAACTATGGGTGGTTGGTGTGAAGGTG
This sequence comes from Cherax destructor, assembly GCA_009830355.1. Taxonomy (NCBI): domain Eukaryota; kingdom Metazoa; phylum Arthropoda; class Malacostraca; order Decapoda; family Parastacidae; genus Cherax; species Cherax destructor. Next base: position 9,729 of record WNWK01026986.1, on the reverse strand, counting down.
GAGTTTGTAATGAGGTGGGTGGAATCATTGGGTATGGCATGTGTGTTTTGGGTTAGGTTGTTTGGTTTCATTGGGGTTGTCCAGGTTGGGGAACATCTGAAGGTGGTGTGTGTGTGTGTGTGTGTTTTGTGTGTGTGTGTGTGTGTGTGTGTGTGTGAGTGTGTGTGTGTGTGTCCGTGTACTCACCTAATTGTGGTTGCAGGGGTCGAGACTCAGCTCCTGCCCCGCCTCTTCGCTCTCCGCTACTGGGTCTCTGCTCTCCCTGCTCCATGAGCTTTATCATACCTTGTCTTAAAACTATGTATGGTTCCCGCCTCCACTGTATCGTTCGCTAGACTATTACCCTTCCTAACTACTCTATGGCCGAAGAAGTGCTTCCTAACATCCCTTTGACTCATCTGAGTCTTCAGCTTCCAGTTGTGTCCCCTTGTTTCTGTATTCTCTCTCTGGAATATCCTGTCACTATCTACCTTGTCGATTCCCTGCAGTATTTTGTATGTCGTTATCATGTCTCCTCTAACCCTTCTGTCCTCCAGTGTTGTTAGTCCTATTTCCCTCAATCTTTCTTCATATGGCATTCCCCTGAGCTGTGGAACTAGCCTTGTCGCAAACCTTTGCACTTTCTCTAATTTCTTGACGTGCTTGACCAGGTGTAGGTTCCAGACTGGTGCTACATACTCTAGTATGGGCCTGACGTACACGGTGTACAGTGTCTTCAACGATTCCTTGTTAAGGTAACGGAACGCTAATCTTAGGTTTGCCAGTCGCGGTTATCTGGTTGATGTGTGTTTCCGGAGACGTGCTTGGCGTTATACTCACCCCAAGATCTTTCTCCTTTGATGAGGTTTGTAGCCTTTGTCCACCTAGCCTGTACTCTGTCAGCGGTCTTCTTTGCCCTTCTCCGATCCTCATGACTTTGCATTTGGTGGGGTTAAATTCGAGAAGCCAGTTGCTAGACCAGATGTCAAGCTTGTCCAGGTCTCTTTGAAGTTCTGCTTGGTCTTCATCCGATGTGATTTTCCTCATTAATTTCACATCATCTGCGAACAGAGACACTTCTGAGTCTATCCCGTCCGTCATGTCATTCACATATACCAAGAATAGCACTGGTCCTAGGACTGACCCCTGCGGTACACCGCTCGTCACCGGCGCCCACTGTGATATCGCATCACGCACCATGCCTCCCTGTGAGGTATTCCCTGATCCATTCCAGTGCCCTTCCTGTTATACATGCTTGGTCTTCCAACTTCTTTACTAATCTCATGTGAGGAACTGTGTCGAAGGCCTTCCTGCAGTCCAGGAAAATGCAGTCAACCCACCCTTCTCTCTCTTGCCTTACCTCTGTTACTTTATGATAGAACTCCAGGTTTCTTGTTACAAGGATTTGCCTTCCCTGAATCCGTGCTGTCTGTCGTTGATTATCCTGTTCTGCTCCAGATGCTCCACCATTCTTTTACTGATGATTTTCTCTAAGACTTTGCATACTATACACGTAAGTGGCACTGGTCTATAGTTTAGTGCCTTTTTTCTGTCTCCTTTTTTAAAGATGGGGACTACGTTGGCCTTTTTCCATATCTCAGGTAGCTGCCCAGTTTCAAGTGATGTGTTGAATATTATGGTAAGTGGCACACTCAGAACCTCAGCTCCTTCCCGAAGGACCCACGGGAGATATTGTCCGGACCCATCGCCTTTGAGGTATCAAGGTCACTGAGTAACTGCTGCACCTCCCCCTTAGTTGTGTGTATGCCCTCCAGCACTTCATACATTCCTTGTTTCTGGACGCACCCTGTCCTGTCTACCCAGCTGCCTTCCTGCCTCCACTGTGAATACTTCCTTAAACCTCGAGTTGAGATCCTCACATACCTCTTGATCATTACTTGTGAGTTCCCCATCCTCTCTCCTCAGCCTTATCACCTGGTCCTTGACTGTTGTCTTCCTCCTGATGTGACTGTACATCAGTTTCGGGTCAGACTTGACTTTCGATGCTAAGTCATTTTCGTACTGTTTCTGGGCCTCCCTCCATACCTGTGCATACTCATTTCTAGCTCTTCGACTAATCTCTTTGTTTACTTGGGTTCTATGCCTTCTGTACCTTTTCCATTCTCTGACACTCTGAGCCTTCGCCTCCCTGCACCTTTGGGTAAACCAGGGGCTCTTTCTGGTCTTCCAATTTAATCTTTTTCCTTTGGGTATAAACCGTTCCTCTGCCTCCTTGCACTTTGCCGCTACGTATTTTATCATTTTATTTACTGACTGTCCTTTCATTTCCCTTTCCCACAGAACCTCCTGCAGGAAATTCCTTATGCCCGTGTAGTCCCCTCTTTTAAAGTCTGGTTTGTCTCTTTCAGCACCGTTTTACCTCTCCACCTGTAGCTCTACAATGTACTCAAAGCTCAGCACCATATGGTCGCTGGCTCCCAGGGGGCTCTCGTGTGTTATGTCCTCGATATCTGAGCTGCTCAGGGTGAATACAAGGTCCAGCCTTGCTGGTTCGTCCTCTCCTCTTTCTCTGGTCGTGCCTGTGACATGTTGGTGCATCAGGTTTTCCATGACCACGTCCATCATCTTGGCTCTCCAAGTTTCTGGACCCCCACGTGGTTCTAGGTTCTCCCAGTCGATCTCCCTGTGGTTGAAATCGCCCATGACCAGTAACTTTGCTCTGCTCATGTGCGCTTTTCTTACCACCTCCGCCAAGGTGTCCATCATTGCTCTGTTGTTCTCGTCATATTCCTCTCCTGGCCTCCTGCAGTTCTGTGGTGTGTTATACATCACTGCAATGACTATCTTGTGCTCCCCAGACTGGATGGTACCTACTATAATGTACGTATGTACGTATATGTGTGAGTGACGATCCATGCGTAAATGTCTGAGAAAATATTGATCTGTGTTGTAAACCTCTGCATATCTGTATGGCAAACACCATACAGAACTTCAATAATAGGTATGATTATGCTTCGAGATTGCAGCCTGTAAAGGATATAAATAAAAGGCTAAGAGGCGGGCCTGGAACAATGAATCAACCCCTGTAAACTCTATTAGGGAGCACGCATGGCACACTAATACACACACACAAACACACACACACACACAGCCCCGGTGGCCTGGTGGCTAAAGCTCTCGCTTCACGCACGGAGGGCCGGGTTCACCCGGCGGGCAGAAACATTTCGAAGTGTTTCCTTACACACACACATACAACAGGCCTAGTGTCTAATCGACATGTGCCTAGGACAAAATGGTAACTAACACAAGGAGAGGTTTGTCCCAAGGGTAACAGGAATAATGAAAAGGCCAGGATGAGCCCTGGTTCACCCGAAGGTGCAGGGAGGCCAAAACCAAGTGTGCTAGGGAATGGAAGAAGTATAGAAGGCAAAGGACCCAGGAGAATAAGGAGAGCAGTCGTAGAGCCAGAAATGAATATGCACAGGTAAGAAGGGAGGCCCAACGACAATATGAAAATGAGAACGCACAGAAAGCAAATCTGACCCGAAGCTGTTGTATAGCCACATCAGGAGGAAACAACAGTCAAGGACCGAAGTATCAGGCTAGGAGGAAGGAGAAGATACCAGACGACCGCGAAGTATGTGAGGAACTCAAATGAGATTCAAAGAAGTGTTCACAGAAGGGACTCCAGAAAGACGGAGAGGTAGGGTACACCACCAAGTGTTGGACACAATACATGCAACGAGGAAGAAGTGAAGAGGCTGCTGAGTGAACTAGATACCTGAGAGAGGGAGCAGAGGCAGTATGTTTACCCCCTAACAACAATATTCAACACATTTATTGAAACAGGAGATTACCTGAGGTATGGAAGACAGCAAATGTAGTCCCAATCTTTAAAAACAGACAGACATGAAGCACTAAATTACAGACCAGTTTCACTGACATGTATAGTATGCAAAGTCATGGAGAAGATTATCAAAAGAAGAGTGGTGGAACACCTAGAAAAAGAGCTTATCAACGACGGTGAACGGTTTCGGAAAGGAAATCCGTCAAAACCACTGGTTCTTGACAGGGTGACAGGTAAGACAAGAGAAAGAGATGTGGAGATTGCTTTTTCTTGGACTTAAGAGGCGTTTGACACAGTTCCCACAAGAGATTGGAAAAAGCTGGAGGACCACAGGGATAAAGGAAGGCACTCCAATGGATCAGGGGTCCCAGAAGACAGCAGCGAGTCATGGTGGGTGGCAGGTGTCAGAGGGGCGCCTGTGACGAGGGGGTTCCACAGGGGCATCCAGGACCGGTGCTGTTTCTTTTGGAACGCGACGGAAGGAATAGCCTTCGAAGTGTCCCTGTTTGCAGATGAGTGAAGTTGATGAGAAGAATTCAATGAGAGGACCAGGCAGAACTACAAAGGATCGACAGGCTGCAACTGGTCCAGCAATTGGCTCCGGAGCAACCCACCAAGTAAAGTCAGAAGATTGGAAAGGCAAAGAAGACCGCAGACGGAGTACAGCCTAGGGGCCAGAGACTACAAACCAAATCAAGGAAAAGACCTTGGGGTGGGTATAACACCAGGCACATCACTGACGCACATCAACAAAATAATGCCCACATGGACGCCTAGCAAACCAAGAACAGATTTCGACATTTAATAAGGAATCGTTCAAGACCCACACTGTGTACGTTAGGCCCATATTCGAGAATGCAGCACCAGTTTGGAACCCACACCAAGACTAGTCCCGGAGCCCAAAGGGGTTGTCCACGAAGAGGTTAAGGGAAATCGACCGACGACACTGGAGGACAGGAGAGATAGGGGGAAGATAACGAGGTATTATTGAGAGGAATCGACTAGGTGGACAGAGAAAGGATGTTCCAAAATAGGAACATCAACAAGGGGTCACAGGGAAGTTGAAGACTTAGATGAATCACAGGGATGTTAGGAAGTGTTTTTCAGTCACAGAGGGTCAGGAAGCGAATAGCTTAAGCAATGTAGTGGAGGCAGGTTCCATTAAAGTTAAGAAGAGGTAGATAAAGCTCGGGGCAGGGAGAGAGAAAAGTAGCGGCCAGGAAGAGGCGGGGCCAGGAGCATGACTGACCCCTGCAACCACAACTAGGTGAGTAAAAACAGTGAGTGCACACACACAAATAAAACATAACACACACACACACACACACATACACGGAAACACATGAACAAGAATCACAAGAAAAAGTACACATAAAAACAAGAATACACATGGAAGGAAAGAGAGTATGAAAAAGGGAATGAAATAGAAACACAGAACCAATAACAAAATGAAACAGCAACATTAATTTGTATGAACATAACACAATGAACAGATAATACACATATGATCTGAAACAAACAGATAACACATACACCAAAAACACCCAAAACAGGCAAACAACATGGACAGATAACACTCGCAAGAACCGATAAACACACTAATGAGCTTGAAAACGCATTAGGAAGCAAAAAAACACGTGGACAGGCAACACTCATTCAACAGATAACACAAACACTTATGAACAAGTAATACTTACACATGGCCGGGAAACACACACATGAACAGGTAACACTCCTTGGGCAGATAACACACAAAAGAACAGAAACACATACGTGAACTTATCTAACATAAGAACAGATAATAAACATAAATAAAAGAAACCCCAAATAAACATAATACACAAAACAAAATATAAAATATAAACTACCTTTTAATCCTTGAAAATTTTTCCCTGGCAGCCAAGATATTGTTAAAATGTTTGATGAAAAAGAATTTTTTACAAGGACTTTGTAAAAATATTGTTGACAAAAGGACTTGTTGGGGGATACACAAGAATTTTTTACAAGTGTATTTTTTGATGACACAAGATATTGTTTTCAAGGTACTTGTTTAGACACGAAAATTTTGGAAAAAGGGACTTTTTTTGGGGGTGACACAAGAATTGTTGAATAAAAAAATTTAAAGATGACACAAGATATTGTTGAAAGGGGACTTGTTTATAAAAGATATTGTTAAAAGACTTTTGGGGGCGATGACACGATATTGTTAAAGGTAGGGGTCGATGAAAAGAAAATTGCAATGTACTTTTGGGGCAGACACAAGATTTACGGTATTTTTGATAAAAGCGCAAAACTTTTTTTCCAAAAATTTTTTTTAGAAACTTAAGTTTAAAAGAAAAAAATTAGAAAAAATAATATAAGTTTTAATAATATATATATATATATATATATATATATATATATATATATATATAATATAAATATATATATATATAATATATATATATATATATATATATATATATATATATTTTATATATATATATATATATATATATATATATAAGTGAGGTGTCCCGGTAGACTTTCAGCTGATCCTTTTTTGTTTTTCTCATATACGTCATCTAAAATATTTAAAAATGAATCCAGATATAAACTGAAAAATTTGGAAAATGTCTAACATGTTTGGAACATATTAACATATCGGAAATGTCTGAACATGTTTGGAACATATTAACATGTTTGGAAATATCGGAAATTTTTGGGGAAAATATCGGGGAAATGCCACATATGTAAAAACCCAAACTATATAAACATTATTATTATAATGATAAAGGGAAACCTACAAGGAATGCAGCGTGCGGAGAAAAAAAAATTCCGGGGGAAAAGGGGAAAGAGGAGGGGAAAAGGACTGGAAGGGGTACAAATATTCGTCAAAGTATGTGCAAAAAACAGATGGAAAAGGTGTGAGCGTAACAAAGCGGGGGCCCTCAGAAGGGGAAGGGGAAAATAAGACAAGAGGGTAGGGGCCCGGGGCGGTGGGAAACTGCAAGTTGGGGTTTGCTAAACCGGACAATTCACAAACCTACAGAGGAAAAGGGGTGTGCCCCGAGATATCGGGACGATTAGGGTCATGGGAAAAAAGACGCAGCCCTGGGCAACGGTGGTAAGAAGACGTGGCAGGCCACAAGCCCAAAATGGTTTAATATAATGTAATTTGTTATGGGCATTCGACCACCGTTGTTGCCAAGGTTCAAGATTTAGAGATAAGGGCAAAAACCCTGAATGGAAACTGTAATAGGAAACCGGGAAGATCACGCCGCTGACCGGCAGCAGCGTCCGTGTCCTCCCAAGTCAACGTGTCCAGGGACCCAATAGAAAACGACGTCTTTGTTTTTGCTGCTAGACGACGTAACGAAAGTTGAAATACGAAGCACCAACGAGGGGAAATAAATTGTTTAATAGCTTGTAAAGCAAAATGAAAGATCTCAAACGCCAAAAGAATACATATAATACGGAGAAGCACTATGAAGATGGCACAACCCGGCTGAAAAGTATAGCATTAAATGACCTGGGACAACATCGTCAGGGAACACCGCCAAACCCAACACCGTCAGAAAATTCAGAACCAACTGAAAAAACAGCAACGGCACGAGCATGAGCCCGGGAAGTGATCACGAAAAAGAGAGTGAGAAGCAGCCGAGGTATGAGAGGAAAAGGAACGGCCAGTAGGAAGAATAAATGAACCGTTAACCTCCCAAATGATGGAAAAAAAAACGGGGGTAAAGTAATGTTACATGTCGGAAAAATTAATCTACCACATCGAAGAATAAAAGGCTGAATATCAAGACACGAGCAGTTTGGTTGTTATTTAAAGAACAAGAAAAGCTGCCTGGGCACAGTGCAAATAGCAGTCTTTGAAAGAATTTTAAAAGCAAATCATAGCATGTGATAGTAAAGCTTTTTCCGCCAAAAGAGAAGAGGGAAAAAAGAAAATAATGAATAACTTTGAAATAATAATAAATTTTAAAAGTATTTTAATTAAAAAAATGGCTCATCGTTCCAGTGTGATCTTAATCCAACAAGAAGCCAAGAAACATTCTTAACAAAGAAACCAAGTAGCATCTCTTAACACAATCAAGAAGCCAAGTGCTATCTCTTAACACAAGAAAGCCTAGAAACATTCTTTAAAACAAGCAAGAAGCCAAGTAGCTTCTTAAAACAATCAAGAAGCCAAGTACCTATCTCTTAACAACAAGAAGCCTAGTAGCACTAACACAAGAGTTGTATCTATCTCTTCACACAAACAAGAAGCCAGTAGCTTCTTTAACACAAGCAAGAAGCTAGTAGCTATCTCTTAACACAAGCAAGAAGCCTAGTAGTTTATCTTCTTTAACAAAAGAAGCCTAGAATTTCCTTAAACAAGCAAGAAACCCATAGCTCTTAAACAAGCAAGAAGCCTAGATCTATCTCTTAACACAACAAGAAGCCAGTTCTTTTTAAACGCGGCAGTAGCTATCTCTTAACACAAGCAAGAAGCCTAGTAGCTATCTTTAACACAAGCAAGAACCAGTAGCTATCTTTTAAACAAGCAAGAAGCCAGAGCTATCTTTAACACAAGAAGAAGCCTGGGAGCTATTTCCCTTAAACAATCAAAGTTTTGTAGCTATCTCTTAACACAAGCAAGAAGCCTAGTAGCTATCTCTTAACACAAGCAAGAAGCCTAGTAGCTATCTCTTAACACAAGCAAGAAGCCTAGTACCCTCTTTAAACACAATAAGAAGCCTAGTAGCTATCTCTTAACACAAGCAAAAGCCTAGTAGCTATCTCTAACACAAGCAAGAAGCCTAGTAGCTATTCTTAACACAAGCAAGAAGCCTAGTATTATCTTTAACACAAGCAAGAAGCCTAGTACATTTTTAACAATCAAGAAGAATTTCCTTAACACAAGCAAAAACCCCCGTAGCTATCTTTAAAAAACAATCAAGAACCCCAGAGTTTCCAACAAAGCAAAAAGCCTTTGCTTCTCTTAACACTTTGATTAGTATTTTCTTTAACACAAGCAAGAAGCCAAGTACCCCCCTCAACACAACCGAAACCTAGTAGCTACCCCTTTACACAAGCAAAAATTTTGTAGCTATCTCTTAAACAAGCAAAAGCCATATTTTCCCCAACACAAGCAAGAAATTTTTTAGCGGGAGCCTAGTAGTCCAACGGAACCAACCCGGCAGGTCAGGCACCATTTTTGGTATCTATTGAGCTGTTTGGAAGCAAGGGGGGTTTTTTAAATTTCCCCCGAGCATGGGGGGGTTGTCTTGGGCCCAAACATTTAAAATTTACGCTTTTTTGTACGAAGGCCACATTTATTGAGATTTTTGCACCATCTGCCCAATATTTTGTTTCAAAGGAAGTGATTATTTGGTTTTAGACCAGTCCTCTTGGATTTTCCGGAGAATATTAAATGTATCTCCCTTTTTTAGTTCCCCGGAAAAAGGGCAAGAGACTTTAACCGGGTGCCCAAAAAAAAATTTTAATGTATAAAAATATTATGAACATGGGCAAATAAACGAAAGATCAAGAGAGATTTTATTAAATTCTAAGGATATTTTGTTCGATTTACTGTTCTTATTTGGGACAAGTTTTTCACTCAAATAATGTTTCTATATGAGAAAAAAAATTTGACAATAAACAATCTTTTTAAAAAAAGGTGGGGGTACTGTATTTTTAAGCTTTAAAAGTTAGATCTATTTACAAGGAATTTTAAACAACATCATACATGGCGGTGTGTTAAAGGTAGTGGAAAAATTGTTTTGGGAAAACCTTAATTAATTACGAGGTTCCTTCAGGCGGAGCTTCAATAAAGGGCGATGGTTCAGTTTGGGGCCCCCCAAAAAATTTTTTAAAGCAAACAAACGTCTTTCCCCCTTACCAGGCCTAAGTGACTTTTTCATCATGAATGACACATTTAAAAGTTTGAATGAGGACCAATTTTAAAGGAATTT
>WNWK01026985.1:0-26778 GCA_009830355.1 Cherax destructor | reverse complement strand
GGGGGTTTTTCAAAAGGTCGCCTCGGGCCCTTTCTGGGGGGGAAAGGGGGGCCCCCTTTTTAAGGCAGAAAGGGGTTCCCCCTCTTTTGGAAATTTTTCCCATTTCCTCAATTTCAAGGTTCCACGACATGGACCCCCCCTTTCCCCCCTCTACTCCTCCTTGTGTATGTGTGTGTGTGTACTCATTGTTAACTCACCTAGTTGTGATTCGGGGTCGAGCCCCATCTCTGGCCCCTGCCTTCCCCCTTGTCTATTCCACGCAGTATTTTGTATGTCGTTATCATTCTCCCAACCCCTTTGTCCCCCAGTGTTGTCAGACCGTTTTCCCCTTAACCTTTCTTTGGACCCCCTTTGCTCTGGAAACTAACCAGCAAACATTTCCCTTTCTCTGATTTCTTGCGTACTTGACCAGGTTGGGTTCCAAACTGGTTATATTCTAGTATTGGCCCTGACGAAACCGGTGTACAGTGTCTTGAACGATTCCTTATTTAGGTATAAAAGGTTTCTGGGTTTCAGCCCCCATATTGCATAGTTATCTGGTTGAGGTTTGCCCCAAGACTTTCTCCTTGGCGAGGTTTGCGTCTTGGCCCACCTTATACTCTGACTGCGGTTTTTTTGCCCTTCCCCGATCTTCATGATTTTGCATTTGGGCTGTGGTGTGTTTTGTGTGTGTTTTGTTGTGTGTGTGTGTGTGTGTGTGTGTGTGTGTGTACTCCCCCTATTTGTATTCCCCTATTTTTGCGGGGTCGAGTATTGGCCCCCATCTTCACTGATTGCTATAGGTCCTCTCCCCCCTGCTCCAAGTTTTATCAAACCTCGATTTAAAAACTATGTATGGTTCCTGCCCCCACTACGTCCTTTTATTTCCCTTCCACAACTCTATGATGAAATACTTCCTAACACCCCTTTGACTCTAGGAGTCTTAAACTTAAACCCCTTGTTTCTGTGTCCCTCTCTGGAACATCTTGTCTCTGTCCACCTTATCTATTCCTCGCAGTATTTTATATGTCGTTATCATGTCTCCTCTAACCCTCCTGTCCTCTAGTGTCGTCAGACTAGTCTTGTTGCAAACCTTTGCACTTTCTCTAATTTATTGACGTGCTTGACCAGGTGTGGGTTCCAAACTGGTGCTGCATACTCCAGTATGGGCCTAACGTATATGGTGTACAGAATCTTGAATGATTCCTTAGTGAGGTATTGGAACGCTATTCTTAGGTTTGCCAGCCGCCCGTATGCTGCGGCAGTTATCTGATTGATGTGTGCCTCAGGAGATGTGCTCGGTATTATACTCACCCCAAGATCTTTTTCCTTGAGTGAGGTTTGCAGTCTTTGGCCACCTAGACTATACTCTGTCTGCGGTCTTCTTTGCCCTTCCCCGATCTTCATGACTTTACATTTGGCAGGGTTAAATTCAAGGAGCCAGTTACTGGACCAGGCTTGTAGCCTGTCCAGGTCTCTTTGTAGTCCTGCCTGATCCTCGACTGATTTAAATCTTCTCATTAACTTCACATCATCTGCAAACAGGGACACTTCTGAGTCTATCCCTTCCGTTATGTCATTCACATATACCAAAAACAGTACAGGTCCTAGGACTGACCCTTGTGGAACCCCACTCGTCACAGGTGCCACTCTGACACCTCGTCAGTACCATGACTCGTTGTTGCCTCCCTGTCAGATATTCTCTGATCCATTGCAGTGCCTTTCCTGTTACGTGTGTATGATCCTCTAGCTTTTGCATTAACCTCTTGTGAGGAACTGTGTCGAACGCCTTCTTGCAGTCCAAGAAAATGCAGTCTATCCACCCCTCTCTCTCGTGTTTTACTTCTGTTACCTTGTCATAAAACTCCAGTAGGTTTGTGACACAGGATTTTCCTTCCCTGAAACCGTGCTGGTTGTCGTTTATAAGCTTGTGTCTTTCTAGGTGCTCCACCACTCTCCTCCTGATGATCTTCTCCATGACTTTACATAATATACACGTTAGTGACACAGGTCTGTAGTTTAATGCCTCGTGTCTGTCTCCTTTCTTAAAAATTGGGACTACATTTGCCATCTTCCACGCCTCAGGTAGTTGCCCAGTTTCAATTTATGTGTTGAAGATTTTTGTTAGTGGCACACACAACATCTCTGCTCCCTCTCTAAGGACCCACGGAGAAATGTTGTCCGGTCCCACCGTTTTTGAGGTATCGAGTTCACATAGCAGCTTCTTCACCTCCTCCTCGGTTGTGTGTATTTCATCCAGCACTTGTTGGTATACCTCCCTATTCTGAATTCCTGGGGTCCTTCCTGTCTCCTCTGTAAATACTTCTTTAAATCTCATATTGAGCTCCTCACATACCTCTTGGTCGTTTCTTGTGAACTCCCCACCTTCCTTCCTCAGCCTGATTACCTGGTCCTTGACTGTTGTTTTCCTCCTGATGTGGCTATACAACAGCTTCAGGTCAGACTTGACTTTTGATGCTATATCATTTTCATATTGTCGCTGAGCCTCCCTTCTTACCTGTGCATATTCGTTTCTGGCTCTTCGGCTAATCTCTTTATTTTCCTGGGTCCTTTGTCTTCTGTACTTTTTCCATTCTCTATTACACTTACTTTTTGCCTCCCTACACCTCTGGGTGAACCAAGGACTCGTTGTGGTCTTCCCATTACTTCTGTTTCCCTTGTGGACAAACCTCTCCTCTGCCTCTTTGCATTTGGTTGTCACATATTCCATCATTTCTTTTACTGGTTTTCCTGCCAATTCTCTCTCCCACTGAACGTCTTGTAGAAAGTTCCTCACGCCTGTGTAGTCCCCCCTTTTGTAGTTTCGTTTCTCCCTTCCTATTCCTGCTCCCCTCTCCACTTGTAGCTCAACTATATAATCAAAACACAGAACCAAATGATCACTAGCTCCAAGGGGCCTTTCATACGTGATATCCTCGATGTCCGAACTACTAAAGGTGAATACTAGATCCAGTCTTGCTGGATCATCCCCACCTCTCTCTGGTAGTGTCTCTAACATGCTGATGCATGAGGTTTTCCAGTACCACATCCATCATCTTGGCTCTCCATGATTCAGGACCCCCGTAGGGCTCCAGGTTTTCCCAATCAATCTCTTTGTGATTGAAATCACCCATATCTAGTAACTTTGTGTGTGTGTGTGTGTGTGTGTAAGTGTGTGTGTGTGTGTGTGTGTGTGTAAGTAAGTAAGTAAGTTTATTAATTTATACACAAATACAGTTACATAGATTATCATACATAGCAGCACATGTGTAGAGAACCCAGGATAACCTAAAAAAGTCAGCCAGAGTGACTTATTTCCATTGGGGTCCTTTTGTTACTTTATTACATTATAAAAGTTAAATGTGGTAGATAAGAAATTATATAAAAATGACACACAAAACAAATTATATAAAATATTGAATAATAGATGATAAATATAAGATAAGCAGAATACAAGAATTATAACAATAAATAAAAAAAATATGAAGAACATTAAATTATAATAGATTTCACTCTGAAAATCAATTATCAATCTGTTGGAATTGAAGGAACACACAAAAGGAATAAATTATAGAATGCTAGTAAAATTATGAATAATCACTGAAAAACAATGAAAAAATAGAAGACAATGAATATATATCAGAAATTAATTAATCATTTCTTGGAAATGCATTTATTGTCCTAATAACAGATGTTGATATGGACTTGTCCCTCCTCGGTGGGACAGCCAGACAGCCACTGCCAAATAGCAGTAGGTTGTGCCAGGATCCGTTGTTTACAGAAGCATCATTGACTTTCTTCAAAGGTCAGCGAATTTGCTAGCAGCCTGAGGGCGAGCTGCTTAAGGGATGTGTGTCAGCGTCCTGGTGGATGCTAATTTGATTGCAGATTTTAGGTCCTCTGTAGAGATGAAGTCGCGGTAGCTCTGTCTGCTGGGAGGGGCTGTTGGTTGTTCCCGCTTGGAGCTCTCTGGGAGCTTAGACATCCATTCATGTTGAGATTTGAGGGACTGAGTGCACACTCCCTGTGCCACACCTGACAGTTGCCTCGTGGACGAGTTCCACAGCGTTAGCTCTTTAGTGGAAGTTCCTGGGAACCCGACACATCTTGTGATATCTCTGACATCGTGGGCGTGGGAGGGCGCCAGCGTGGTGGCCTGGTGGGGCTTGAGGGGTTGGAAGGGAATAACTGCCATCTACAGTTGGGGTGTCGCTGGGAGTTGGGAGGGTGAGGCGGGGAAGTTGAATGGTGGAGGCGCAGGTTGTTTGGTGGGGAAAGCCCGGGGAGAGGCGCGAGAGGGTCACTGTACACTACACGGGGCAAGCCCGGGGAGAGGGGTGAGGGGCACTGTACAATACACACGGATTGCACGCTGATGTTCACACTGCTATGCACATCATGGAAGATGTGGGTATGTGCACTACTTAAAACCAGTTTGTTCACTCATCTTCACCTACACACCCTGCCTCTTCCCCCTCTCCAGTGGCGTGGGGAAGAAGGCACTGACTGGTCCCCACCTCGTTACTCTCAACACCACATGCTTCCCACACCATATACCTCTAATTATTCCATGAATCGACACGTATTCATTCTTACGTTAACTGGAAGCATGGCGCCTGTGCTGGAGGTAGATGTGTTTATGGAGGCCTTTCGAGGTTTGTATATAAGTGGCAGGCACCCACACACAGTGGGTCCGTGGCCATCTTCACCACTACCACCACTCATCAACCTTCACAAACTGCGCAACACTTTCTCCCTTTACCTTGAAACGATGCACTGGAATGTCTTCTCGCTGCATTGGAATCTTCCCAGAGTATTCACACTGAATCCTGTTCAGTTTTGACCTGGTCAGCCTCTTTGATCAGGAGTTATCCTTGAAAATCCCGCAGCACCAGTGCCTCTAGGTGTGCCATGAGACATAGGCCCGTGTGTGTGTGTGCCACCTAGTTGTACTCACCTAGTTGTGGTTGGAGGGGTCGATTCACAGCTCCTGGTCCCCTCCTCTTCTCTGATCGCTACTAGGTCACTCTTCCTGTATGGATCCTGCCTCCACTACATCACTTCCCACACTATTCCACTTCCTGACAACTCTGTGACTGAAGAAATACTTCCTAACATCCCTGTCATTCATCTGAGTCTTCAACTTCCAATTGTAACCCCTTGTTGCTGTGTGCCATCTCTGGAACATCCTGTCTTTGTCCACCTTGTCAATTCCTCTCAGTATTTTATATGTCGTTATCATATCCCCCCTATCTTTCCTGTCCTCCAGTGTCGTCAGGTCGATTTCGCTTAACCTCTCCTCGTAGGACATACCCCTTAGCTCCGGGACTAGTCTTGTTGCAAACCTTTGCACTTTCTCTAATTTCCTTACATGATTGGCTAGGTGTGGGTCCCAAACTGGTGCTGCATACTCCAATATGGGCCTAACATACACACTGTACAGGGTCGTGAACGATTCCTTATTGAGATGTCGGAATGCTGTTCTTAGGTTTGCTAAGCGCCCATGTACTGCAGCAGTTATTTGGTTGATGTGCGCCTCAGAAGATGTAGGAGGTGTTATACTCACCCCAAGATCCTTTTCCTTGAGTGAGGTTTGTTGTCTCTGGCCCCCTAGACTGTACTTCGTCTGCAGTCTTCTGTGCCCTTTCCCAATTTTCATGACTTTGCACTTGGTGGGGTTGAACTCCAGGAGCCAGTTTCTGGACCAGGTCTGCAGCCTGTCCAGATCCCTTTGTAGTTCTGCCTGGTCCTCGTCCGATTAAATTTTTCTAATCAACCTCACATCATCTGCAAACAGGCACACTTCTGAGTCTATTTCTTCTGTCATGTCGTTCACATATACCAGAAACAGCACCGGTCCTACGACTGACCTCAGTGGAACCCCTATCTTCATAGGCGCCCATTCTGAAACCTTGACATGTACCACGACTCACTGATGTCTTCCCGACAGGTATTCCCTGATCCATTGCAGTGCCTTCCCTGTTATACCTGCCTGGTCCTCCAGCTTATGCACTAATCTCTTGTGTAGAACTGTGTCAAAAGCCTTCTTACAGTCCAAGAAAACGCAGTCTACCCATCCCTCTCTCTCTCTTGTCCTACTGTTGTCATCCTGTCATAGAACTCCAGTAGGTTTGTGACAGGATATCCTATCCCTGAAACCGGGCTCGTTATCGTTGATAAACTCATTCCTTTCTAGGTGCTCCACCACTCTCCTGATAATCTTCTCCATGACTTTGCATACAATACATGTCAGTGACACTGGTCTGTAGTTTAATGTTTCGTGTCTGTCTCCTTGTTTTAAAAACTGGGACTACATTTGCTGGCTTCCATATCTCAGGTAGTCGCCCTGTTTCGATAGATGTGTTGAAGATTGTTGTTAGTGGCACACATAGTGCCTCTGCTCCCTCTTTTAGGACACATGGAGAGATGTTATCCAGCCCAATTGGCTTTGAGGTATCTGGCTCCCTTTGCAGCCTCTTCACTTCTTCCTCGGTGGTATGTATTGTATCCAACACTTGATGGTGTACCCCGCCTCTCTGGCTTTCCCGAGTCCCTTCTGTCCTCTCTGTGAACACTTCTTTGAATCTCGTGTTGAGCTCCACACATACTTCTCGGTCGTTTCTTGTGATCTCCCCTCCTTCCTTCCTCACCCTGATTACATTACCTGGTCCTTGACGGTTGTTTTCCTCCTGATGTGGCTTTACAACAGCTTCGGGTCAGATTTGACTTTCGCTGCTATGCCATTTTCATATTGTCGTTCGGCCTTCCTTCTTACCTGTGCATGTTCATTTCTGGCTCTTCGACTGCTCTCCTTATTCTCCTGGGTCCTTTGCCTTCTATTCTTCTTCCATTCTCTAGCACACATGGTTTTGGCCTCTCTACACCTTTGAGTGAACCAAGGGCTCATCTTGGTTTTCTCTTTATTTCTGTTACCCTTGGGCACAAACCTCTCCTCAGCTTCCTTGCATATTGTTGTCACATATTCCTCATCTCATTTACTGACTTTCCTGCCAGTTCTCTGTCCCACTGAACCCCATGCAGGAAATTATTCATGCCTCTGTAGTCCCCTCTCTTGTAGTTTGGCTTTGTTAGTCCTGCCCTTCCTGCTTCCCTCTCCACTTGAAACTCTACTATGTATTTGAAGTTCAGTACCACGTGGTTACTGGCCCCGAGGGGTCTTTCAAATGTAATATCCTCAATATCTGCACTACTCAAGGTGAATACTAAGTCCAGTTTTGCTGGTTCATCCTCTCCTCTCTCTCTGGCAGTGTCCCTTTCATGTTGGTACGTGAGGTTTTCCAGAGCCACCTCCATCATCCTAGCCCTCCATGTTTCTGGGCCCCCATATGGCTCCAGGTTCTCCCAGTCAATTTCTTTGTGATTGAAGTCACCCACAATCAGTAGTTTTGCCCTGCTTGCATGATCTCTTCTGGCCACTTCAGCCAGTGTGTCAACCATCGCTCTGTTACTCTCATCATACTCTTACCTTGGCCTCCTGCTGTTCTGTGCGTTAGGGTTATACATTACTGCAATTACCACCTTGGGACCTCCAGACTGAAGTGTTCCTATTATGTAGTCTCTTACTTCTCCTCTGTCTCCTCTCTCCAACTCATCAAAATCCCATTGGTTTTTGACGAGCAATGCCACTCCTCCATCCCTCTCTGTTCCCTCTTTCTTTCCTCATGATCTGATATCCTGTTGGAAAGATGGCATACGGACGCCTAGCAAACCTAAGAACAGCATTCCGACATCTTAATAAAGAATCGTTCAGGACCCTGTACACTGTGTACGTTAGGCCCATACTGGAGTATGCAGCACCAGTTTGGAACCCACATCTAGCCAAGCACGTAAAGAAGCTAGAGAAAGTGCAAAGGTTTGCAACAAGACTAGTCCCGGAGCTAAGGGGTATGTCCTACGAGGTGAGGTTAAGGGAAATTCACCTGACGACACTGGAGGGCATGAGAGATAGGGAAGACATGATAACGACATATAAGATACTGACAGGAATTGACAAGGTGGACAAAGACAGAATGTTCCAGAGATGGGACACAACAACAAGGGGACACAGTTGGAAGTTGAAGACTCAGATGAATCACAGGGATGTTAGGAAGTATTTCTTCAGTCACAGAGTGGTCGGGAAGTGGAATAGTTTGGGAAGCGATGTAGTGGAGGCAGGTTCCATACATAGCTTTAAGAAGAGGTATGATAAAGCTCATGACGCAGGGAGAGTGACCCAGTAGCGGCCAGTGAAGAGGCGGGGTCAGGAGCTGTGACTCGACCCCTGCAACCACAACTAGGTGAGTACAACTAGGTGAGTACGCGCGCACACACCAGTTTGGAACCCACACCTAGTCAAGCACGTCAAGGAATTAGAGAAAGTGAAAAGGTTTTCAGCGAAACTAGTCCCGGAGCTAAGGGGCATGTCCTACGAAGAGAGATTTATTAAGGAAACACGACCTGACAACACTGGAGGACAGGAGGGACAGAGGGGACATGATAGCGACATATATAATACTGAGAGGAATCAACAAGGTGGACAGAGACAGAATATTCCAGAGATGGGACACAGCAACAAGAAGTCACAATTTGAAGTTAAAGACTCAGATAAGACACAGGGATGTTAGGAAGTATTTCTTTAGTCATCGAGTTGTCAGGAAGTGGAACAGTCTGGAAAGTGATATAGTGGAGGCAGGATCCATACATAGCTTTAAGAAGTGACCATTGAAGAGGCGGGGCCAGGAGCTATGATTCTACCCCTGCAACTACAATTAGATGAGTACAATTAGGTGAGTACACAAACAGGCACACACACACATAAACACACACACACAGGAGGGTTAGGGGAGACATGATAACGACATATAAAATACTGCGAGGAATATATAAGGTGGACAGAGACAAGATGTTCCAGAGAGGGGACACAGAAAAAAGGGGTCACAATTGGAAGTTGAAGACTCCTATGAGTCAAAGGGATGTTAGGAAGTATTTCTTCAGTCATAGAGGTGTCAGGAAGTGGAATAGCTTAGAAAGCGACATAGTGGAGGCAGGAACCATACATAGTTTTAAGACTAGGTTTGATAAAGCTCATGGAGCAGGGAGAGAGAGGACCTAGTAGCAATCAGTGAAGAGGCGGGGCCAGGAGCTATGACTCGACCCCTGCAACCACAAATAGGTGAGTACAAATAGGTGAGTACACACATACACACCCACACACAAACACAAATGTTCCAGAGATGGGACACAGAAACAAGGTGTCACAATTGGAAGTTGAAGACTCAAATAAGTCAATGGGATGTTAGGAAGTATTTCTTCAGTTATAGAGTTGTCAGGAAGTGGAATAGTCTGGAGAGTGACGTAGTGGAGGCAGGAACCATATATAGTTTTAAGACGAGGTTTGATAAAGCTCATGGAGCAGGGAGAGAGAGGACCTAGTAGGAATCAGTGAAGAGGCGGGGCCAGGAGCTATAATTAGACCCCTGCAACCACAAATAGGTGAGTACACACACACACACACAAACACACACACACACACACACACACACACACACACACATACATACATACACACAAGCCTGGTCCAACAAAAGACTTTTGGAGTTTAAGGTTTGAAGTCAATCGGAGGAGGCATTCTCTGGTTACTACATTGGAAACAATTTACTTAATAAAATTACACAGCTCAAAGTAAGTAATAAGTTGTGTTTTAATAAAGCCCATCATTAGTAAAGCCGGTCAGAAAAGACATTCTCCAGTAATTGTTCTGATTTCATCGATTTCTTTTAAATTTCCAATTTCCCCCCACTCTGACTAAAATTATGGGTTATCACTCTTCTTACTGAATGTATGGTTAATAATATTTAGAAGCCATTCAAAAGAAGCTTTCTTTAGTGGTTAAATAAAAATGAAGATCGCTATTTATTCAATGAAATTGGCAAGTTGGCCTTTATAGCAGCCAACAGCAGCAGCGTGAGTGTTGTGTTCCAGGAACCACACCAGTGGTGGAATTTTTAAGCAGATCAAATTAGTCATTTTTTTGTTATGACAAAGAATCCAACAATTCCAAGTTATTTTTTACTATTTTACTGCATCAAAAGATTTGTCTGCAAACAAATGAAAATTAATGGGTACTAATCTGGCCTTAAGATACATCAGCTATTAAATAAAGAAGCTGTTCAGAAGAATTAAAATCAACTTCGTTGGATGTGGTTTAACGGGAATAACCATTTAGCGATGTTTGACATAAAATGCGCCATTCCCGAATTAGGAGACACATTTTGAATGCTCGAAGCTCCGCAACTGAGGGTTTAAGAAATTGTCCCAGCTAGTAGGGGATCCTGGGAATGGGTTGAACACTATCTGTCATAGGACACGTGAACATGCCTATTGTTTCAAGAGTATGGTTCTTGTTACCGCAAACAAAGATCGAAAATTTGAAGAGAACTACTAGAACTATGAGCCAAATAGCACCGTAAAGCTGAGAGAAGAAAAAGTACAAACAAAAAATCAGGCAACCTTTTAAAGGTCCCTCTTCTTCTGGGATACAAAACAAGTATAAACGTCTTTGAAGAAGCTAAATAAATACCTCTGCCAAGCTTTGAATCAACCAAGCTCTGATGAAAATGTGGGAGAGCGGGTTGCTGGCACAAACAACCAGATTGACCAGACAAACACCTGACAAGCCTGGCCCAAGGAAGTAGACAAACTCTAGAAACCAGTAAAGGATATACCAAAGGAAATGGTACTCAAGTCATGCAGTACAGGTGAATTCAATACACTCACTCATCGGATGAAGTGTAGGTCTACTCATTACACTCACTCATGGGATGGAACGTAGGTCTACTCATTACACTCACTCATGGGATGGAACGTAGGTCTACTCATTACACTCACTCATGGGATGAAACGTAGGTCTACTCATTACACTCACTCATGGGATGGAACGTAGGTCAATTCAATACACTCACTCAAAGGATGTAGTGAAACCAACTTAATACAGTTATACAAGTTATATACTCGATTCCAACTTAATACATCCACTCAAATCATTTAGTACATATCAACTATATACATCTACACTTTAGAGATGTAGTGTAGGTCAACTCCATGAACACTCAAGTCATGTAGTGTAGTCAACTCTGTACATACACTCATAAGTTAATGTAACATAACCTAATTGGGCAGGAGGTAAGCCTTACCAGTTACTTGGAATTCAAAGACGGGTCCCAAAAATTACAACTCTGTCTTTACAGACAGAACCTGGTGAATACGCTGTACTGTACGTAGGGACAGATTGAGAGACATATGTTCTGAATGCTAAGAAGACGGACAGAAAAGTATTTCAGACACTATATTGTATGTAAGGAAAAATTTAGACAGACATCGAGGCACACAGAGACACTTACAGAGACACTCACTGAGATAGACACTGCATTGTACCTAGATAGAGAGAGAATAAGGATACTGAGACAGCCCACCACCACATCTTTTATACACAACTGCAGTATGAGAAATTCCATTTGAAATGGGAAATTGCGTGCCTTGTCCCGCTCCACCAATTATCTGATTCCACGACCACATTCATCATCTGCCTAAGATTTCTGACTCAATAATCAGCAGATAGAAAGACTCTTGGACGAGCAGGGCCTCACCCTCTCTCTCACCTCCTCACTTCACCATTAATTCTCTTCCTATTGCTCCTTCCGTGTCTCGTCCTCCTCCTCGTCCTCCTCCTGTAATTGGCTTTCTTCCACCGTGACGTCAACAATACATGATGGTTGTTCATGGTAGGTACATCACAATAAAGTCCATTTTAAATTTAGTGATTTATTGTTAGGTATTGTGTATCTGGGGATGACAATTGGCCGCTCAGACACGCGAACTCCCTTGTAAATAAAATTGAATATCACTTTAATTAGCTGTCGAGTAATATTAAGTGGAAGACAGCGATAGGTTCCCTCGTTTAATGACGTCTCCAAACTAATTCTCATTGGCTGGCTGTGACATGGAGGTCCGTAATTAATTCTATCTTGTTTTTTAAGCAATGGGCTATTTTCGTTCCCTTGTCAGGTCAGTTTAACTACTGGTGACGTAAGAGAATATGAGCAAGTTCTCTAGCTAGGAAAAAAAAAGTGCCTTGGTTTTGCTCAATGGTATCGATGGTTTGAATGAAGGTTGTGTCCATGCACT
Source organism: Cherax destructor (assembly GCA_009830355.1). Taxonomy (NCBI): domain Eukaryota; kingdom Metazoa; phylum Arthropoda; class Malacostraca; order Decapoda; family Parastacidae; genus Cherax; species Cherax destructor. The sequence continues at coordinate 14,616 of WNWK01026985.1, read as the reverse complement.
TCCTCCAAGCTCTATCTTACTAGTGTGATACCAGCTGGGCTTTGTCCCATGCCATAATGTGTGAATTCTTGTCCCTATGTCCTACACATGCAATGAAGGATGGCAGATATTGTTGACAAGTATGTACTACTGCTCTTACAGTTTATATTTCGCGCTCATACCAATATGCCAGGTGCTGCCATCTGATGGGCTGAGTTCAAGCCTACAGCTGGCTGGGCTACACCCTACGTCCTCACTGATGCACCAGACAAGGAACCACCAAGTACTTCCCTACACTCTCTCGTCAGGCCAGTAGGCCTGCCATGGACTACCATATAACATACTGTCTCTACCATTACCCAATAAAGCTAAGGCTCGCCTCTGAAGAAGTATCTTTGCCCCACCAAATATATTTGTATATATCAGAGACACCGGTGTTCGGTACATTTATTCCCAGTGGTGTATTTTGCGCACACAGGAAGAAAGATGAAATCACTGTCTTTTACATCGGCTCATACAAACAGCATCTGTCTCTCAACAGGCTATCCTGATGTCGTGTCTGCAGCTCACATCATCCAGACACAGGTACATCCAGGATCTATAAAAAAAAAGATGCTTAATTTCCTCGGGGAATCTTCGCAGCATTAACTGGGTCCCTGGAAGCCTCCCATGCTGTCTTAGTCACTTGTCTGAGCGACTGTACATTGTTGCTGTTGTTTCAGCTGATCATTTACAGCAAAACAGAGGTGAGTTAGTGGTGTTTCTGGTGTGTGGTCAAGTCTGTCCTGCACATGTACAGGCTGAATTTGTTGAAGCATCATACTCTCGTCTCGTGCCACACCTGAGGCTCCTTGCCGCACCTCCATCACCACAAACATCACTCATTCTCTTTGTGAAGTCAGTGCGAATTCCTGCCCACAGATGTGTATTCGAGTGTATATGCCACTCGAAGCCACGTGGATCAACAAGAAACGTGGATCAACAAGCCACGTAGATCACCAAGTTGCATGGATCATCAATCCACGTGGATCAGGAAACCATGTGGATCAGTAAGTCACGTGGATCACCAGGCCACATGTTGTCTAAGCCTGTTGTATAAGGCACATGGCTAAGCTACCTGAAGTGAGTTTAGTGTGTTCTTGTGTGGAGAGCACTCTACGTGTTCTGTCCCGTACTGCGCCAGGCAGCCAGCCTGCCTCCACATGTGTCCTGAGTGCAGCCTGCCTCCACATGTGTCCTGAGTGCAGCCTGCCTCCACATGTGTCCTGAGTGCAGCCTGCCTCCACATGTGTCCTGAGTGCAGCATGCCTCCACATGTGTCCTGAGTGCAGCCTGCCGAAGAGGCCTATACACACTCACATACCTACACACTATGTATTTACACTTGCCTGAGCTACTTAGCTATTCTACGCCAGTTTATCACTGTAGAATAAGAGACTGCGTAAATGAGACTTGACCTGAAGAATGAGCTGCTGTAGAAGCTGGAAGAGATGTGGCTCCCTTGTTCAGCTGGATCCTTTTTCAAGGATTCTACTGATGTTAGGTTCAAAAAGATTACTCAAGGCATATCAAGTCCAGACGATGACTCAAGTCATGTCAAGTCCCAGATAATATCTCAATGCATGTCAGATCCCAAAGGATGGCTTTAGATATGATACATCCAAGAGGATGACTCAAGTCATATCAGGTCCGTGATTATACTGATATTTCATGTCGGGACACGGATGATGACTCAAATCATGTCAGATCCAAGAGTATGACTTATGTCATGTCAGGTCTCAGAGGATGACTTAATTAAGCATGTCATCTGCTACCGATTGAATAAAACCAAACCAAGACCCAAAGGATGACTCTAGGTAAGTCAGGTTGTCAGGTGTATTACTCACATGTCAGGTCCTACTGGATAACTCAAGACATATCATCCCACTGACTCCTCAAGTCATGGCAGGTCCCAGAGGATGACTGAAGCTCAAGCCATGTCTGGTTCCTGAGGATGACTCAAATCTTGTTAGATCCCAGAGGGTGATCTTGTCATGTCAGGTCCCAGATCATGACTCATGTCAAGTCATGGATTATTATATTCATGTAAAAACGCTGAACTCTTAAGGTTTAAACGACTGAAGAACTGGAGGCAATCAAACTAGGCCGGAGAAAAGTATTGCTCACATTCCTTGAATCAAGAGCCTGTCATCAGCACCAGCGTACTTCCTAGGAGTCAAGTCCTAAAAGATGTCAAAACTGTCTAGTCAGAAAAGAAAACATAAGAAAATAATAACAATTATTGACTTGTCAGCAAACAATTGTCCTCCAGCTGCAGGAAAACTGGTCAAGATAATAAGTACCATCAGCACTATTTCCGCAAGAATAAAAAATGAATTATTATCATATATATAACGAGATTTGAGCCCGTACGAGACCCACGAGAGTAATCATGATACCAGACGTATGATTCAGAAGGTCGTGATGGTGCCAAATGTATAAATCTGTACTGTCGGTGTATTGATACCAGACGAATGACTCTGTAGGTCATCTTAGTGCCAGACGTTCTACTCTGTAGGTCATCTTAGTGCCAGACGTTCTACTCTGTAGGTCATCTTAGTGCCAGACGTTCTACTCTGTAGGTCATCTTAGTGCCAGACGTTCTACTCTGTAGGTTATCTTAGTGCCACACGTTTTACTCTGTAGGTTATCTTAGTCCAGACGTTCTATTGTAGGGTATCTTAGTGCACGTTTCTGTAGGGTTTTCTTAGTGCCACACGTTTTACTCTGTAGGTTATCTTAGTGCCACACGTTTTACTCTGTAGGACGTATTATTGCCAGATGTTTGACTCAGTAGGTATTGTTATTGCCAGACGTATGACTTTGTAGGTCATATTGGTTCCAAACATAATATGCAGGTCGTGTTGGTGCCACAACACGACTTGCAGGTAGTATTGCTGCCAGACTTATAGCTCTGTAGGTGGTGTTGCTGCCAGAAATATGGTTCTGTTGGTGAAGTTGCTGCCAGACGTATAATTAGTTTGCAATATAAACCATAATACGGGTGGGGAAAGAACCCGCGATCAGAGAATCATAAAACTCCAAACTTATGGTTCCCCAGGTGGGTTTGCTGCGAAAAGAGTCGTACAGCACCTGGGGAATGAGAGGCAATCAGGTATGATCCCAGGAAGTGAAACATAGTTCCAATTCCCGCAAATCAAGAACAATTAAGATTCAAAGCGCCCCCTGAAAACCAACCAGAGGTGCCTGCTTCCCTGGGGGTCCATGCTCCCCTGGGGGTGTATGCTTCCCTAGGGGGTGAGTACTACCCTGGGAGTGCATGATACCCCTGCGGGTGCGTGCTTCACTAGGGGTGACAGCACCCTAGGCATGAACACCCTCTAGCACAATAACATTTTATACTAATCTTTGGTAAAGGAATATTTCATTAATTCTTCTTAAAACTTAAAAGTCAACAAATTGTGGAATATTTTATGAATGAAGAACAATAAATAAATAATGAGACAAGCTTATGTTCAAACCAAGTAAGCTTGTGGTCGCTCAGTAAGCTTGTGGTCGCTCAGTAAGCTTGTGGTCGCTCAGTAAGCTTGTGGTCGCACAGTAAGCTTGTGGTCGCTCAGTAAGCTGCACCTCGCTGCTTCATGAGCAAAACGCAAAACCAGAAAATTTATTTTTGTGCACTTTTGAATATAATTTTTTTTTCATATTACCAGAGTATTTTGGTACTACAAATCTACAATGAAATGTGAATTCAATAAATTTTGGATATTAATTAATTCCTGTTTTGTCAGAAATTTTATGAAATGGGTTCCGTGGGCCAGGAGAAATTTAGTTTGGGTTACACAAGTTAATAAGGGTTAGACGACCATGCTTTAAGGAGGTCCTACTCGCGCAGCTCTTTACACTTTGTAATGTTTACGACAGTGTGAATTCTTGATCTTTTAAATGAGGTCCTATCAACACCAGTTTACCTTTGCAGTAACAAAACTATGCTTACCCATTTATGATTAATTTATCTCTCTGATCACTTTCCCACCTACTTACCTTCTTCCCTACCTACCTTCCACCCTCTCCATTTTAAGAATAAACAGAAGAATGGACAGTGATTTAAACCATTAAGATTACTACTGTACATGCCAGGACTACGGTTGAGTCCCTAGTTTATTCATTACTGTTGGTGTACTCCCAGGTATCAATTGGTGTGTACTAATACTCCTTAGATAACGACTGATGGAGTATAGACCCACCCAGGTTGTTGTATATATACTCTCATGCAATACTTGTTGGTGTAAAGATATACAGAGGGAAGGGATTGTACGACAGTGGACCTCTAAAGTACCAAGCTTCACCAGGTAGGGTTCATATAAAAGTACACCACTAGAGTACAAGGCATCAGGGGAAAGAGTTCATGTCCTGGTATCATGAAGTAGGCTTCATACCACAGTTGACCACTTCAGTACCAGGCATCATGGGATACGGTTCATACCACACTAGACCTCTACTGTACCAAGCACGAAAGGGCAGGGAATATAGCAAGGTGGACCAATACAGTACCTGGCATCACGGAGTAGGGTTTATACAGTAACAGTAGTCACAGGGTAGTGTTTATTCCATGGTGCACCTCTACATAACTAGTACTCACAAGGTACTGTGGATACCAGAGTGGACCACTACAGTACCAGTAATTACAGGGTAGAGTTTATACAACTGTGGACTAACATTACCAGTTATGACAAGATAGGTATCATACCTCATAGGTCCACTGCAGACATCACGGAGTAGAGTTTATGCCACAGTGGACCAATATAGCACCGGATATCACAAGGTAGATTTCATAACAACGTGGAACACTACAGTAGCAGGCATCACATGTAGGACTCATACTTCAATGAATCATTCCTTAATTATTCCACTCCCTCTCTTCCACTTCCCTCCGTTCATTCTCACCGTTTCCTTCCTTTTCGGATCATTCCCTATTCCATGTTCCTCCTCTCGACAGGTACCTTCCTAGGCTCAAAACATAATAACAGGTTTACTGGCCCATACTTTGCAGGTTTTCTGAAATCCAACCCCGTCTTAAACTTGTCTCAAAGCCACCCAAAACTTCAGCAACCCTGTTAACCCATGCTATACAGATTCTATTCAGATCCAATCCTTCTCTATCACGTATTAATCTAACCTACGTGATAAGCTTCGGTGATCCTCGATGGCAGACTGTTCTACTCCTCGTAGACTCTACTGCCGAGCCACTACATTCCTACTGAACGCCATTTCTAAATCTAAACTTATCAAATTTGAATAAATTATTACACTTTCCTCACATAGGGTTTGCAGCCCATTTTTAAGTTATGTTAGGTTAGTTTAGGTTAGGTTAGGTTAGGCTGGTTTGGGTTCGGTTAAGTTGGGATAGGTTAGGTTTCGTTATAACTGTAATAATATACCTTTATTTACTATAAGTACATGTACAAGGTATACAGGCCTAGCTGACATCAATGACATACTAGTATATAGAAGACCCCTTGTTATGCTGAGCATTTCGGGCAAATTAGGCCAATTTTGTCCCAGTATGCGACCCTCACCAATCGATTACCACCAAGGTACCTATTTTACTGATAGGTGAACATAGACAACAGGTGCCGGAAACACGTCCTAATGTTTGCAGCCGTACCGGGGATCGACCCCCGGACCTCAGTACGTGAGCTGAGTGCGCTAGCAGTCGAGATACGCAAAAAACAAAATATTCTGGTTTTTTTTTTTTTATTATTTGAAACTGTCATAATTCAGCTGTTCAAAGCTCCCTCAAGACTCACCCATTTGACTGCTTTTACAAGTTTAGTAAGTTTATTCACCTACAGGTACACATAAATACAGTTACATAAATTATCATATATAGCAACATATGTGTAGATTACCTAGGATAACCCAAAAAGTCAAAGTGACTTATTTCCATATTTTCTGTGCCATATTGTCTGTGGTTAAGAGGACTGACTGGCTGTGCCTCCCAGGGTGCTCCTCGCTGCTGGAACATCACTTCCTGTTATCTCCCAGTGATTGAATGATGTAGAATAGATTTATGAGTGACTGCAGCTCATGCTGATGACTGTTTGGGTGTGAAGCGTTCACCAGGATAATGGTAGCCGGCTATTTGGTGACTGAAGCTCATTTGGGTGATTGCAGGTAAGCGCTTAGCTGACTGAGGCTCAGTTAGGTGATTGCAACTGACTGGTATTTCCTCCCCATCCTCATTTTCCTGTTTTTCTCCATCTATCTTTCTCCCCCAACTGCTTCTTTTATAGTTATTAATTGTTATATTGTAAATATGGATGTGAATCCATTACCTTCCGCCGGAGCAGTCCGACGCTTCATCTCTCAGATGAACCGCTAAATAAGGGCTGATGGTCTTTACAGCCCTGGGAGGCATTGTTTATTATATAGCGAAATGCCATGTCGATGCATATTTTTTCGCCTCTACCAGTGCCGACAGGAATTGTGTATTCAGAGAGGATTGAATTTTGGCTTAGTGGCACCGTTATTGATTTTCGATTCTTTCTTACGTTTCTATGTCCTCTCGTTACGATTCCTACCATTTCAAAAGTTATTACCTCTAGTGGCCCACGGTGGAGGGATTGCGTCTTACAGTGGAGACATTGTATCCCACGGTGGAGAGATTGCTTCTTACAGTGGAGACATTGTGTCCCACGGTGGAGGAAGTGTACCTCTGGCTTTCACTCAGTTCGAACCACGGTTTCTCCCTCAATATTTCACTCTGGTCAGCACCTTGCCTGGGGAGTTCCTCCTGGAATTCACAATAGCCAAGACAGTGCCTGGAGACTGTCAGTGAGACTAACCTCTGTCTCATTCTTGAAGCTCGGAGGATCGAGCCTCCACTACTCATTACACTCAATGGTAACTAGTATTCTGGTTACTGTGCAATCCGAGAAACGTTTCTCAGAATTGCATATCACCAATGCACACCAAAGGAATATCACAGAGAGTGTAACAGGTTTCTAATGCAGTTATTTATTAGCACTGAGGATCTGAAGTGAACCAGAAGGGCGTTCACAAGTTATTACCTGAATATTAACAGCCACATTTCTTCAATAAAAGTGTTAAATTAGGACACACACAGCCAGAAATAAATTCAAACACTAAGAAGCAAAAGTTTTGAAGCCAAGTTAAAGATGCATTCTCTTGTCATCCAAGAAATACCAGTATCCTAAACTACACTAGCTCACTAAGTTTGAAGCCGCTCAGAATTTACATTATCAAGTTATCAAGATAGAAGGAACAAGCCAGTCGGATAAGATACTAAATCATCAACATATGAAGAACAATATTTCAATTTTGGACCTTCATGGGCCAAAATCATTGCAAAATTTTCTATAAGTAAGATTAACGTTTAAAGTCTTAGTAAGTATGCATGTAAGGAATCAATTACATTTTATTAAACCTTTTAGTACATAACATAATTTTGTATAATGATCTTGAGGGAACACGAAAGTTATTGCATAGAATTAACCCAGAAAAACACAATCAAGTCAAACACCGTGGCATTTCTTACCAGAAAAACACATTCCCCAGTTATATCCCAAGAAAATAATTTAATTAATAATGTTGGTACATTAAAACATACACAACATAAATTCAAGACGAAAATTCCCTTGAGGAAATCCCATCAGAACTAAAGATTTAATGTTGACCAGAAGAGACATTCTCCAGATATTGTACAGAATCCACCAAATTTGCATTTATAGAGTTTAACCCCCCAAGAGAAGTTTCAACCCGTTTAATAGATGAATCAACTGTTAAAGGTTTATTTAAATCATGGAAACACGCTAAACCACTAAGGATTATGTATCTCTTGTGGAATGGGAAGTATTCAAATTCGATCAAAAAAAAAAAAAAAAATGATAAATCCAGTTCTTTGGATATAAAGTATTTTACCAACATTGTGACAAAAAATGCAATAATATAAAATTATATCATACTATTTTTAGATAAAAAATGTCAAAATGTCACTAACACACTTCCTTAATTAACAACAGCTGTAACTCCGACGTAGCAAACACGAGTGCTGACACTTTTATGCCAGTTAATTAGGGCTTTATAAAAAAAAATCAGGAATGGTGTATTTAAAAAAGAGCAGAGAGGAGCTGCACTTGTCAATTGTTCCATGAACCTTCACTTAGTAATAGTTGACCAGGGTTGAAATTTTAAGTCTATTGGTTAAAGCTCATGAATTAACTTGCAAAGAATTTAAGAGTCAATACTACTCGTGAGGATGAAAGAGGATATGAAGACGAGAGTTTCCAATATTTCTTTTTTTTTTTTTTTTTTTTTGCTGTCCAGTAAGATAAAAAAAAATTGAATGAAATTGGCGATATATCACTTACTAATTCCAAATTCGTTAGGAAATAATTCCAGTTAGAATATACCAACTCTTAACCGTTTGAATACGACCAGAAGAAGCATTCTCTAGTTATTACGCAGAAATCAATTTGTTTAACAATATTAGCATTTTAAAATAGACATAGTTCACATTGAGAACAAAACTTTCTTTTAATAAAACCTTTCAATGCTTAAAATTTGAATCCTATCAGGAAATATATTTTCCGATGCCAGGCCGAGGTTTGGCAGACGGTAACTTGACACCGCACCCAGCCTTGAAACTCTGCACCCAGTTCCTAACTGAACATTCACACACACTAACATTCTCCACTATTTCTTCAGTCTGGTGCCCAGCTTTATGAAACCCTATGATTTGAGCTATAGTTTCATGTGGTAAAGACTTCCTTTTACCCATAATAAAACACGTATCGCCTCAAAACCAAATTGAACACGGGACAAAAGATGGGGCGGATGAGAGACAAAAGTGCAACATTTCCTCTCACCACTTCAGCCACGTGAGCAACGAGGAGTCACTGTGGAGTGTGGTGGCAGGTCGTGATGTCATGTTAACGGCTGCTACCCGGCAGAATGCACTGACGTAAAACGACCCTCCTGTAAGGTAGGTCTTCGATTTTCATCACGGCATTGTGCCGGGGCGCTCACCCGACATAATGCCGTGACCACCATTGTATTTGACCTTCACTTTTAGCCGTTGTCAAATTATGAGACACTTGTAATGGTCTGATGGTTTTGGAAGTTATTGGAGTCATTCCAGGATGCTTAGTTCGTAAGGCACCTGCACATGTCAGTTATTCCTAGACTCTGACCTATGTTTCGTAAACCAGCGTTAAAAATTCGAAGCCGATCGGATTAGACATTTTTGAGTAATGAACAAAATAAAACGAAAAGTTCTAGCTACGAGGGAGCTCAAGCTCCAGGACCATCACCAGGGCGCTATTTAGGTGACTACTGAAAAAGATAAAATTTCTGAACAATCACCATGACTCTCTCAATGTGGGTACTGAAAGAGCTGAAGCTGCTGGACCACCACCAGGACACTATAAAGGTGGCTACTGAAAGAGTGCTGAAGCTGCTGGACCACCACCAGGACACTATTAAGGTGGCTACTGAAAGAGTGCTGAAGCTGCTGGACCACCACCAGGACACTATTAAGGTGGCTACTGAAAGAGTGCTGAAGCTGCTGGACCACCACCAGGACACTATTAAGGTGGCTACTGAAAGAGTGCTGAAGCTGCTGGACCACCACCAGGACACTATTAAGGTGGCTACTGAAAGAGTGCTGAAGCTGCTGGACCATCACTAGGTCACTATTCAGATGGGTACTGAAAAAAAAAGAATTTCTGTGACCATCACATAAGCACTATTGGTGGTTGAGTTGAAGCTCCAGGACCATCGCCAAGGTATTATTAAGGTGGGGCCAGAGGAAGCTGAATCTTATTACAAACACAGGTACTAATATATGACTTGTTGAACTTGACGGTAATGATAGACTGCCAACAAGGACAGCGTTAATAAAGAGCACAGCAGACCCCAGTAGCTGTCTCTGAGTACTCGTGTTTCCCACCAACAATAATGTTTACATTATGTACAAGAGATTATTGCAGATTCCATATTTTAATATTTTAACAAAAGAGAACAAGATGAGTACTCTTATTGTGGGCATACTTTCTCTCTCCACGAGTTTTGTGAAATAGTTACGAAAAGCTGCCACATCTTATTGGGGCAGTGTTTCGTAACCTAGACTACGGACAGAAGCTAGACTAAGGACAGAACTAGTATGTGTTAATTAGCCGAAAGCAAGCAAGGACCTCTACACCAAGACGAATTAAAGTTAAAAGATAAACTAGCTTGCAGCCCAACCCTTCACTGTGATTGGTTGATATTTACAAATTTACAAGGAATAGTTATTCTCCAAAGCGGGATGGGAGGGAGAGGCCTACACCAACTTTGGCAGTAAGCTACTGGCCTCTGTCTGTCTGTCTGTCTTTCTCTCTCTCTCTCTCTCTCTCTCTCTCTCTCTCTCTCTCTCTCTCTCTCTCTCTCTCTCTCTCTCTCTCTCTCTCTCTCTCTCTCTCGCATATATATATATATATATATATATATATATGCAAAAAGATCACAGTAAACAGGTGATATCAAAATATGCAAGACAACCACTATGAAAAAATAGAAGAATTCCAAGCGCTTTCGTGACTACAATCAAAGTTGTATTTAAAAATCTTGATACAGTAAAAAGACTTTTGATAAAAAATTCCCCCCAAAATGCTGACGGATGTGTCTATAAGATTCCCTGTAAAATATGCGATAAAGTTTATTATGGTCAAACTGGACTGATGAAGCCACTGTGTGGCGAAACGTTTCCTCAAACTGGACTGATGAAGCCACTGTGTGGCGAAACGTTTCCTCAATAAAGATACCCAAGTGTTGCATATGTGTCTAATTTACCAACTCGTCGGTTCTCTGAACCATTCATTCACAACATAAATATAGCATTAGAACTGGACAAGATTCTAATGCTCTATTTATTCATGTGAGAGACTTTAACCATCCAATTGATTTTCAAAATGCTGAGAAGGTTGTATCAAGCAAGTCCATGGTTGAGAGGAATATAATAGAATCATGTTTCATTAAAAGCAGTTTTGAAAATAATATGAATATTTCTTTTGGTTTATATAAATTGGATTCATTTATAATTAATAAAATTTGGGAAGAATTTAATGATAAATTAGACTAATCTTAATTCTTAGGAAGAGTTTCAGGTCCTTTCTTATTTTCCTCTTCACAGAGTCGTGAGATGTTACGCTACTGTGAGGTGTTGTCTTTGTTAGTGTGATGTGACTGTGAGGTGTATTCTGCCTCTTTATAAGCCTTCTTCTCACGTTTCCTTTTATAGTTCCTTGATAATGTGAGTAGTCACGAAAGCGCTTGGAATTCTTCTATTTTTCATAGTGGTTGTCTTGCATATATATATATATATATATATATATATATATATATATATATATATATATATATATATATATATATATATATATATATATATATATATATATATATATATATATATATATATATATATATATATATATATATATATATATAATATATATATACGGATGTGTCTATAAGAAACATGTGAATGAATGGTTCAGAGAACCGACGAGTTGGTAAATTAGACACATATGCAACACTTGGGTACCTTTATTGAGGAGAACGTTTCGCCACACAGTGGCTTCATCAGTCCATACAAAGGAGAATCGTGAAGAACAGGAGGAGTGTGAGGTTGTCAGGCCCTCAATCTTGAGACGATGTTGTCAGTCCATCAATCTTGAATAGAATAACAGCATATGAGCATATGTGTCTAATTTACCAACTCGTCGGTTCTCTGAACCATTCATTCACATCCTGTCTGACACTGCAACATCTTGGTATCTTAATACAGGGATTTCTTCGCTTGCCTATTCCTTGGGCACGACCTACTTCCACATTGAACAAATGTGACACCTCCTACAACTGCTGCACCTTTCCTGTCTACAGTATATAAGCTCCCTCTGCTCATATGCTGTTATTCTATTCAAGATTGATGGACTGACAACATCGTCTCAAGATTGAGGGCCTGACAACCTCACACTCCTCCTGTTCTTCACGATTCTCCTTTGTATGGACTGATGAAGCCACTGTGTGGCGAAACGTTTCCTCAATAAAGGTACCCAAGTGTTGCATATGTGTCTAATTTATAAGAAACATGCAGAGAGGGTGTAGTAGGTAAGTTTGGGGTGCCAGGTGTAAATGATAATGGAAGCCCTTTGATTGAACTTTGTATAGAAAGGGGTTTAGTTATAGGTAATACATATTTTAGGAAAAAGAGGATAAATAAGTATACAAGATATGATGTAGGGCGTAATGACAGTAGTTTGTTGGACTATGTATTGGTAGATAAAAGACTGTTGAGTAGACTTCAGGATGTACATGTTTATAGAGGGGCCACAGATATATCAGATCACTTTTTAGTTATCGCTACAGTGGGAGTAAAAGGTAGATGGGATACAAGGAAAATAGAATCAGTAAGTAAAAGAGATGTGAAGGTTTATAAACTAAAAGAGGAGGCAGTTAGGGTAAGATATAAACACTATTGGAGGATAGATATGCTAGTGAGAGTGTAGGAAATGGGGTCGAAAATGTATGGGGTAGATTTAAAAATGTAGTGTTAGAGTGTTCAGCAGAAGTTTGTGGTTACAGGCGAGTGGGTGCGGGAGGGAAGAGGAGCGATTGGTGGAATGATGATGTAAAAAGAGTAGTAAGGGAGAAAAAGTTAGCATATGAGAGGTTTTTACAAAGTAGAAGTGATGCAAGGAGGGAAGAGTATATGGAGAGAAAAAGAGAGGTTAAAAGAGTGGTGAAGCAATGTAAAAAGAGAGCAGATGAGAGAGTGGGTGAGATGTTATCAGCAAATTTTGTTGAAAATAAGAAAACGTTTTGGAATGAGATTAATAAGTTGAGGAAGCCTAGAGAACAAATGGATTTGACAGTTAAAAATAGGAGAGGAGAGTTATTAAATGGAGAGTTAGAGGTATCGGGAAGATGGAGAGAATATTTTGAGGATTTGTTAAATGTTGATGAAGACAGGGAAGCTGTGATTTCGTGTGTAGGGCAAGGAGGAATAACATCTTGTAGGAGTGTGGAAGAGCCAGTTGTGGGTGTAGGGAAGTTCGTGAGGCAGTGGGTAGAATGAAAGGGGTAAGGCAGCTGGGATTGATGGGATAAAGATAGAAATGTTAAAAGCAGGTGGGGATATAATTTTGGAGTGGTTGGTGCTATTATTTAATAAATGTATGGAAGAGGGTAAGGTACCTAGGATTGGCAGAGAGCGTGTATTGTTCCTTTGTATAAAGGCAAAGGGGACAAAAGAGAGTGCAAAAATTATAGGGGAATAAGTCTGTTGAGTGTACCTGGTAAAGTGTATGGTAGAGTTATTATTGAAAGAATTAAGAGTAAAACAGAAAGCAGGATAGCAGATGAACAAGGGGGCTTTAGGAAAGGTAGGGGTGTGTAGACCAAGTGTTTACAGTGAAACATATAGGTGAACAGTATTTGGATAAGGGTAAAGATGTTTTTGTGGCATTTATGGATTTAGAAAAGGCGTATGATAGGGTAGATAGGGGGGCAATGTGGCAGATGTTGCAGGTGTATGGAATAGGAGGAAGGTTACTGAAAGCAGTGAAGAGTTTTTATGAGGATAGTGAGGCTCAGGTTAGAGTGTGTAGGAGGGAAGGGGACTATTTCCCAGTAAAAGTGGGCCTTAGACAAGGATGTGTGATGTCACCGTGGTTGTTCAATATATTTATAGATGGGGTTGTAAGAGAAGTGAATGCGAGGGTCTTGGCAAGAGGTGTTGGGCTAAAAGATAAAGAAGCAAATACAAAGTGGGAGTTGTCACAGTTGCTTTTTGCTGATGACACTGTGCTTTTGGGAGATTCTGAAGAGAAGTTGCAGAGGTTGGTGGATGAATTTGGTAGGGTGTGTAAAAGAAGAAAATTGAAAGTGAATATAGGAAAGAGTAAGGTGATGAGGATAACAAAAAGAATAGGTGACGAAAGATTGGATATCAGATTGGAGGAGAGAGTATGGAGGAGGTGAATGTATTCAGATATTTGGGAGTGGACATGTCGGCGGATGGGTCTATGAAGGATGAGGTGAATCATAGAATTGATGAGGGGAAAAGGGTGAGTGGAGCACTTCGGAGTCTGTGGAGACAAAGAACCTTGTCCATGGAAGTAAAGAGGGGAATGTATGAGAGTATAGTTATACCAACGCTCTTATATGGGTGTGAAGCATGGGTGATGAATGTTGCAACGAGGAGAAGGCTGGAGGCAGTGGAGATGTCATGTCTGAGGTCAATGTGTGGTGGAATATAATGCAGAGAATTCGGAGTTTGGAAATTAGGAGGAGGTGCGGGATTACCAAAACGATTGTCCAGAGAGCTGAGGAGGGGTTGTTGAGGTGGTTTGGACATGTAGAGAGAATGGAACGAGACAGAGTGACTTCGAGAGTGTATAAATCTGTAGTGGAGGGAAGGCGGGTAGGGGTCGGCCTAGGAAAGGTTGGAGGGAGGGGTAAAGGAAGTTTTGTGTGCGAGGGGCTTGGACTTCCAGCAAGCATGTGTGAGCGTATTTGATAGGAGTGAATGGAGGCATATGGTTTTTAATACTTGACGTGCTGTTGGAGTGT
>WNWK01026984.1:0-26781 GCA_009830355.1 Cherax destructor | reverse complement strand
TCTTCTAGAGCATCCAGGACTTTGTCGTAGGGGGCAGTAATTGGGACGAACAGGAGCAAACCGCCCAAAACCCCATGCCCCTGGGTTGTTTTAATTGGTGGGTATCTAGATGGATGGCTCTTCCTTTTTAAAAACCCCTTTAAAGATTTTTATGATATGGGACTTTCCCTTTATTGGTCAGTAGTTTTGCTATTGTTTTCTCCCCCCTTTGGGGAGGGGCGTCTGTTTTTTTTTTAAAGTAATGGGGGAAAACCCCCGGTGTCCATGCCCCTCTCCGGGGGATGTTAAAAGCAGGGATAGGGGTTTCTTGCAGTTCTTGACGAACACGGATTTCCCATGAGTCTGGGCCGGGAGCGGAGGCGGGGCATGTCATTTATCGCCTTTTCGAAGTCATGTGGCATCGGGGAAATTGTCAGATAGGTTTTTGCGTCTACCAGGTTCTGTGGCACCCCCCAAAAAAAAAGGGGTTTAGGTTTTCAACTTTCAGTCTGGTTGGCCGCAAAAAACGAGTCATAAGGGGATTTTAGTAACTCACTCATTTCCTTTTGGTTGTCATCTTTTAGGACCCACCCCGTTTAAGTAGGGGCCCAATACTGGATGTCGTTCTCGACTTTGATTTGGCATAAAAAAAGAAATATTTGGGGCTTAACATTTATGGTTTTTTAGTTTTTCCCCCATTTTTCTTGTTTCCTGTAGGTTTCCCTTTTTTTTTAATTCGATGTTTGCTATTTCTCTGACCAGTGTCCCCACGATTTCAGATATATTGGCTTTGGTGCTGTTTTATTTTTTCCTTCGACTGTGGGGGAGTGCCTTCTTTTCTAGTTTACATCTTCCCCTCCTTTTTCCTTAAGGGAATTTGTTTGAGAAAACCCAAATGCCACAAAAGTTAATTTGTTCTAAAATAGGTTGGGACCCCGTGATGCTTAGGCTATTTTCCCCATTTTATATTCATTTAGGACTTGGTTTACTTGGTCCCCCCTTATGTTGTTGTTATTAAAGGGAAATTGGCCCCTCGCGACGGGATCACTTTTTGTCGATCTGGAGCCCCCCTCATACATGTCTGGGCCTCTATTACCTAGACCTCTATTACCTGTTGTGATCTGAGTATATTGTTTTTGATATGATGACATTTCGTATCAGATCATCATTGTTAGTGAAGATGAGGTCCAGCGTATTCTCTAATCTTGTAGGCTCTATTATTTGTTGTTTTAAGGTGAATTTGGTGCAGAGATTTAAAAGCTCATGTGTGTACGAGTTTTCATCTGAGCTGCCTCCTGGTGTTATCTCTGCTACCACATTGTTTGCAATATTCCTCCATTTTAGGTGCCTTAGGGGGGTAGGTTATCGTCTATTGCAGGTTTTGTTTTTCTTTTCATTACAAACTAATTTGGCTGCAAATGTTTCTGTTGACAAGGCAGCAGCAGATGATGTAGCACAAGAGGTAAAATAAATAGATAGAGTAGGGAGTGGAGAGATATTGGTAAGTGGTAAAATGTGAAGAGACTGTGAGAGAGGATAGTTGAATCCAAAGATGAAGGAATCTGGGTGGAGACGGAGAGGGGTGGAGGTTAAGTTTAATATCTTTATTATGCACCCCATACCCATCCTGTGGGCAGTAGTCACCCCATACCCATCCTGTGGGCGGTAGTCACCCCATACCCATCCTGTATGTGGTAGTCACCCCATACCCATTCTGTGGGCGGTAGTCACACCATACCCATCCTGTGGGTGGTAGTCAAAAGATTACAGAGGTACATAATGGGTCCAGGGACTGGACCCCAAAGTTTTGATAGCTGAACAAGTTACAAATGTAATAAACTCCAGGTAGATCTGGTCACAATCATGGCAAGTTACAAAGGTAATGAACCATCTACTCATCTATACATGGTTACAATCATGAACAAATTACAAAATAATGAGCCATTCATACGTCCACACCCAGTCACAACTGTAATGAGTTATTAGTGCAAATATTAATTGGGTCACACACACACACACACACACACACACACAGTGACAGTCCGGGGGAAGAAGTCACGCGTGTTTGAGCTCCATTAATTTGCGTTTTTTCTGACGGTTCTAGAGAGAATAGAGCGCAGCAAATAGGCATGTGCAAATCCTGAAGTGCATATAATCATTTAAACCCCAAAAAGGGAAATATAAGTGATCACAGAAGAGAAAAATATAGATAATAGTGCCAAGTGTACAGTGCCGGGTACAAGTTGATAAGGGTAGGAGGTGAGACGGGGACAGGGAAGTGGTTGGGAACTAGGCCTAACGGTGTTTCCAACAGTATGTCGTGGTGTATTTGACGAATAAGGGGACCCAAGACAGAGAGATAATAGATAAGAATAGGTGTGTCAGTGAATACAGTGAATACAGTGAAAAAGAAACGAAGGAGGGGCAAGGAACCAGGAGTATGCCAAACTGAGAGGAAACGAGCAGCAGCAACTGACCAGAACCGAACGTCAGGCTACTGAACGTAATGTACAAAATCCTTTTTGTGGTTTGCATGAGAGATCTGGCCCTGCAATACTGACAGCTGAGGGTATAATCCCTGCTCTAGAGAGCTGAATATCATACATAGAGCACTTAACACATAGTAAGGGAGATAAACTAGTTAAGAAAGGAACCACAGGCTGGTGTCACACACAGTGAGCGAGTGTGCAGGCGCTGTCAGACAAATACAATAACATGGGAAGTGAATTAGTTTATTCAGGTATACACGAATGTAGTGCATAGAGTATCATACGTATATAGCAGCATACGTAAGGAGAACCTAGGATAACCCAGGACTTAGAGAGACTTATTTTATTGCTAAAGTAAGGTAGGATTCTGAACTTAACTGCTACACCAAACACACACACACACACAGCAGGCAGGAAACAACACTGTAAACAAGTGACCACGAACCAGTCCTTCCCTCCCCCCTCCTCTGCCATCTTTGCTTTCTCTGTCTCTCTCTCTCTCTCTATCTCTCTCGGTCTCTCTCTCTCTCTCTCTCTACTTAGCTATCTATCCCCTCTCTCTTCCTCTTCATCTTCCATTTATCTTCCACACACACACACACACACACATACATAGAGCACTCAACACCTAGTAAGGGGGAGTAACTGGGTGGGACCTAAGTAGTGGTGTACACACATCAGGGAGGCGTGCAGGTGCATAGGCCAGGCAAAATACACCAGTAGTGTAAGTAAGTTTATTCAGGCACACACAAATATAGTGCATACATAGCAGCATAGGTGAAGAGAACCTAGTGTAGAGAAACTAGGATAACCCAAAAAGCAGGAAAGAAGGACCGGATGACAGTAACTTAGCACACACAACCGGCACACACACACACGGTATACACACAAAATCATAAATACACACACACAAGCTTGTGCATTTCCCTACCCTAACGTGGTTTAAACAAATATATAGGATACCCCTATTCCGACCTCCCCCTCTCCTACTCCTCCTATATCTCTCCTATATCTCCTACACCCTTTCTCTCACACTCTGTCTCACACTCTCTCTACCACACTCTCTCTCTCACTCTCTCTCACTCTCTCACACTCTCACACTCTCTCACACTCTCTCTCACTCTCTCTCACTCTCACTCACACTCCCTCACTCACACTCACAATCTCTCACTCACACTCTCTCCCTCACACACCCCCTCTCTTTCTCTCTCTCTCTCCACTTCCCCTCCCTCTTCATCCTCCGTCTCCTCCACTTCCCCTCTTTTCTCACTTCTCCCCTTCCCCCTTGTTTTCCTACACTTCTCTTCCCCCTCTCCCTTTGTACCCCCTAAGCTCCCCCCATCTATCTGCCGCTGTCCCCCCTCCCGCTCTCTATCTATCTCTATCTCTCACACTGTCGCTCCTACACTCTCCCACTCAAGCTCTCACTCACACTCTCTCACTCCAATTCTATCACTTTCTCTCTTTCACACTCTCTCTACCATTCTCTGTCTCACACTCTCTCTACCCCGATGGCATGGTGGCTAGCGCTCTTGCTTCACGCACGGAGGGCCCGGGTTCAATTCCCGGCGGGGCCGAAACATTTCGAAGTGTTTCATTACACACACACACACACATACATACACCAGGCCTAGTGTCTAATCGACATGTGCCTAGGACAAAATGGTAACTCGCTCATTCTCTCTCTCTCTCTCTCTCTCTCTCACACTCTCACTCTCTCTCTCACACTCACACTCACTCACTCACTCACTCACTCACACACTCTTTCTCTCTCCACTTTCCCTTCTTCATCCTCCATCTCCTCCCCCTACCCCTCTCTTCTCACTCCTCCCCTCCCCCTTGCTTTTCCGCACTTCCTTTCCCCTCTCCCATTGTACCTCATAACCCTCCCACCATCTCTCTCCCCTCTGCCTCCCACTCTCTATCCCTATCTCTCACACTCACCACTCACCTATCTCACTCCCATTCTATAATTTTTTCTCTCCTCCTCTCTCTCTCCTCTCTCTCTCATTCTCTCTCTCTCTCTCCCTCACACATACACACATTCACTCTGAAAATACATAAGCTTCGCTCTGTGGTAAGATGGGCTACCCAAGAAGAGGGACGAAAACCAGAGGTCTGGTGGATGAGCCTGGGAGGGAAGTTTGGGAGGCAGAGCTCACTAAAAAGGAGGAAGAGTGGGGAAGGAAGCTAGAAGAGCTTAGCATGAAAATGGAGGAGAGGATAGCTGCAGAGAGCAGGAAGTGGATGCTACAAGCCAAAACAGCAGAAACTAAGATACAGTGCTTAGAAGAGGAACTGAAAAACCTGAAACAGCTTAAAGAGAAAAATGACAATTCAGACATGACATCAGGAACATCTGCATAAGTCCCAGACAAGTGGACTGTGGGGAGCAAAGAAGCTATCCTGTATGCAAAGGCCATATCAGACCACTGTGGGGCCCGGGAAAAGACGAGGAGCACACTAAGAACAAATGAGAGGTCTGAAGACAATGAAGTAGCTATGCTATATGCAGAGACTCCAACAGTCAACTGCAGTGGCCAAGAACACATGAGCAGGAAGGACAGACCACGGAGCATAGGGGCTTCAGCCAGGCAAGGGACTGGAGGAAGGGTCACTTCAATGGAAGGAACTAAAACATCTCAGATGATGCAAGGAAGACACAGTGGGAGGACGAAAGGAAGAGGTCAATTTTTGTCTATGGGCTCCAGGAAGTCGAAGAAGATACCCATGATAAAAGAAAACAGGAGGAGAAAAAAACGATTGAAGGTATCATGAAAGCAATAGGTGAAGGTGACATGACCTAGGTGACAAATTTTCGGAGAATTGGGTGGTTTACAAGGGAAAGAGAACAGTCTCTCAAAGTAATTTTCAAGGCAGAATCAGCTCGATCCATGATCCTGCAGGAGAAAGCACGACTGAGAGACAATCGGGAATACCAGAGAGTGTACCTCGATCGAGACAGAACACAAGAGTAAAGGATGTTACTGAGAGAGAAGATACAAAGACGAAAGGAGGAATGAGAGGAAATGACAAAGAAGAGCGGAAGAACCCAGACCCAGGTAGAAGGGCAAACACACCCTCTTGAAACACATGCAGAAGGACTCCAACCACGACAACCCCAAGGCAACTGAACAATTTAAACCGACACCCACACACCATTCCTTCAGTCCCCACCCCACACATCACAACCCCCACCCCTACAGCAACCCCCACTCCTACAGTAGCCCCCTATGGGCACTCTGCCCCCACCCCCACATCACAAACCCCACCCCTACAGCAACCCCCACCCCTACAGTAACCCCCTACGGGCACTCTGCCCCCACCTCATCACAAACCCCACCCCCATTGCCACTCCCCATAGGCCCCCGCCAGGGCTCCAGCTCCTTCAACCCCAATATTCCCCCAGGACCACAGTTTTAGAAATGAAGTTGAAGGTTTGGTACACGAACGCAAATGGAATAACAGACACAATCTTCCCACAGGGATATCAGATCCTGAGGAAAGATAGAAGGAGTAGAGGGAAAGGAGGGGTTGCACTGCTCGTAAGGAATTGATGGAGATTTGAGGAAATGGAAGGCATGGACGTGATTAGTGAAAGGGACTACATAGTAGGTACAATTCAGTCTGGGGAACATAAGGTAGTCTTTGCAGTGATGTATAACCCACCACAGAACTGCAGGAGGCCAAGAGAGGAATATAAAGAGAGCAACAAAGCAGTGGTGGACACACTGGCCGAGGTGTCAAGAAGAGCTCACTCGAGCAGAGCAAAATTACAGGTTATGGGCGATTTCAACCACAGGGAGATCGATTGGGAAAATCTGGAGCCACATAGGGTCCAGAAACATGGAGAGCCAAGATGATGGATGTGGTACTGGAAAACCTCATGCACCAACATGTCAGGGACACTACCAGAGAGAAGGAGAGGACAAACCAGCAAAGCTGGACCTCGTGTTCACTCTGAGCAGCTCAGACATTGAGAACATCACATATGAGAGGCCCCTGGGAGCCAGTGACCATGTGGTTCTGAGCTTTGAGTACATAGTAGAGTTACAAGTGGAGAGGGCAACATGAGTAGAAAGGGCAACATGAGTAGAAAGGGCAACATGAGTAGAAAGGGCAACATGAGTAGAAAGGAAAAAGCCAAACTATAAAAGGGGGGACTACATGGGTATGAGGAACTTCCTGCAGGAGGTTCAGTGGGACAGAGACATGGAAGGAAAGTCAGTAAACGAAATGATGGAATACGTAACAACAAAATGCAAGAAAGCAGAGGAAAGGTTTGTTCCCAAGGGCAACAGAAATAATGGAAGCCCAGAATGAGCCCTTGGTTTACCCAAAGATGCAGGGAGGCAAAGACTAAGTGCACTAGAGAATGGAAAAAGTACAGAAGGCAAAGGAACCAGGAAAATAAGGAGATTAGTTGTAGAGCCAGAAACGAGTATGCACAGATAAGAAGGGAGGCCAAGCGACAGTACGAAAATGACATAACATCGAAAGTCAAGTCTGACCCGAAACTGCTGTATAGTCACATTAGGAGGAAGACAACAGTCAAAGACCAGGTGATCAGGCTGAGGAAAGAAGGTGGGGAACTCACAAAAAACGATCAAGAAGTATGTGAGGAGCTCAACACGAGATTTAAGGAGGTATTTACAGTGGAGACAGGAAGGACTCTGGGAAGACAAAACAGAGGGGGACACCAACAAGGAATATACCAAGTGTTGGATGACATACACACAACTGAGGAGGAGGTGAAGAAGTTGCTCAGTGACCTTGATACCTCAAAGGCGATGTTACCGGACAACATCTCCCCTTGGTTCCTTAGAGAGGGAGCAGAGATGCTGTGTGTGCCACTAACCACAATATTCAACACATCCCTTGAAACTGGGCAGCTACCTGAGGAATGGAAGAAGGCAAATGTAGTTCCCATTTTTAAGAAACGAGACAGAAACGAGGCACTAAACTATAGACCAGTGTCACTTACGTGTATAATGTGCAAAGTCATGGAGAAGATTATCAGGAGGAGAGTGGTGGAGCACCTGGAACGGAACAAGATTATAAACTACAACCAGCACGGATTCATGGAAGGCAAATCCTGTGTCACAAACCTTCTGGAGTTCTATGACAAAGTAACAGAAGTAAGACACAAGAGAGAGGGGTGGGTTGATTGCATTTTCTTGGACTGCAGGAAGGCCTTCGACACAGTTCCTCACAAGAGATTAGTACAGAAGCTAGAGGATCAAGCGTGTATAACAGGAAGGGCACTGCAATGGATCAGAGAATACCTGACAGGGAGGCAACAACGGGTCATGGTACGTGACGAGGTATCCCAGTGGGCGCCTGTGACGAGCGAGGTCCCACAGGGGTCAGTAGTTTTATTGTTGGAACACCAGCAATGTTGCTACACTCATTGCCATTCCTAGATGTTTTAATTATTAAGGGTAACATTGATTTTAAATTTAAAATTTACCAGTGCTATTTTTGGTATATGTGAATGACATGACGGATGGGATAGACTCAGAAGCGTCCCTGTTCGCAGATGATGTGAAGTTAATGAGGAGAATTAAATCAGATGAGGATCAGGCAGAACTTTAAAGAAACCTGGTCATGCTGGACACCTGGTCCAGCAACTGGCTTCTCGAATTTAACCCCGCCAAATGCAAAGTCATGAAGATCGGGGAAGGGCAAAGAAGACCGTAGACAGAGTATAGGCTAGGTGGCCAAAGACTGCAAACCTTGCTCAAGGAGAAAGATCTTGGGGTGAGTATAACACCAAGCACGTCTCCGGAAACACACATCAACCAGATAACTGCTGCAGCATACGGACGACTGGCAAACCTGAGAATAGCATTCCGATACCTTAGTAAGGAATCGTTCAAGACAATGTACACCATGTACGTCAGGCCCATACTAGAGTATGCAGAGCCAGTTTGGAACCCGTACCTGGTCAAGCACGTCAAGAAACTAGAGAAAGTGCAAAGGTTTGCGACAAGGCTAGTTCCAGAGCTAAGGGAAATGTCCTACGACGAAAGGTTAAGGGAAATCGGCCTGAGAACACTGGAGGACAGGAGGGTTAGGGGAGACATGATAACGACATACAAAATACTGCGGGGAATAGACAAGGTGGATAGAGACAGGATGTTCCAGAGAGGGGACATATAAACAAGGGGTCACAATTGGAAGTTGAAGACTCAGATGAGTCAAAGGGATGTTAGGAAGTATTTCTTCAGCATAGAGTAGTCAGGAAGTGGAATAGTCTAGCAAGTGATGTAGTGGAGGCAGAAACCATACATAGCTTTAAGACGAGGTATGATAAAGCTCATGGAGCAGGGAGAGAAGAGACCCAGTAGCGGTCAGTGAAGAGGCGGGGCCAGGAGCTAAGTCTCGACCCCTGCAACCACAATTAGGTGAGTACACTCACACACACACACGTGGTAATGCTTTATTTACAGGGAGCAAAGTAAGGGTATTTTTCCAGAATGGTTTGTGGATAAAATACTTTGCCATTTCTTGAACACTTCTGAGTGAACTGTCTCTGAATTCTGGGTGTAGGTTAGTGACACAGTGTAAGATAAGATACTTTACTTCAGCATGATACAATGTGTGTACAGAGGAGAATGACATTTACGTGTGCATGCAGAAAGTCCCTTAATATGCAGAGCATTTCAGGCAAACTTAAGACTAACTTAAGATTAATTAAGGCAATGACAAATTGAGTGGTTTTATACATACAATCTCTTAGGTGATTGTAAATATAAACTTAGGAGTTACAAAGAATTCAAGAGAATTGAATATCCTTTAGTTCATGTTATATGGCTTTTATCAAGTTTAATTGTTTAAGGAATTACAGGTGTGATTATGATTGTAGGTAATGAGGATTCTAACATAATGGGGGACACAATCAATGTTTTAATGGTTGGGAAGATTACAGATATTAAGAATAAGATTATATTGTTTTAGATATGTTTTTAGACACTGAAAATATGGATATGTAGTTTTCACATATTTAGTTGATGTTGGGATATGTTAGGTAGAGAAGGTGTTTTTTAACGGTAGTTTTGAGTTATCGCATTTTCTAGGCCTAGAAAATGCGATAACTCGAGACAGACTCTTGTGATGGACGTCATTATTATTATTATAATAAAAAAGGAGCGCTAAACCACAGGGGTCATACAGCGCCGCAGGGGAAAGTAGGATGCAGGAAGAATGGATTGTAAGAGGGAGAGGGGTCAATAGTAGGGTACAGAATGTAGTAGGGTAGTGGATAGTGCAAGGATAGAGTATAGGAAGAGATCGAGGTAGAAGGGACTGAGGGAGGTGCTAGAGGTATAATCTTCAGAGTTTGTGTAGTAAGTCAGTTGCTGTCAAAAAGTCAATGAGAGAGTCAGGATTAAAGGAGGGTCCATCTGCAAGAAGGGAAGGTAAAGAAAGGGCCGCAGAGCGATGACGACGTTGGAGCTAAATTCTGTGTGCTCGTTGATAGAGTGGACAGTCCAACAGGATATGTCGAACAGACACTGGAACCTGACAATGCTCACAGAGAGGGGCAGGGAGCCTCTCCATGAGATACCAGTGAGTAAGACGAGTGTGGCCGATGCAAAGACGGGAGAGAGTAGTCTCCCAACCTCGACATTGGTGACAAGAAGAAGGCCAGAAACCTATACTCGGTTTAATATAATGAAGTTTGTTATTTAGCAGGTCAGACCAGCGTTGTTGCCAACGGGTGCGAAGGTGGGTAGCAATGACTGAAAAATAGTCCGTGAATGGAACACCTCTATATGAAACTGGAAGGTCACATACTGCTGACCATGCAGCAGTGTCTGCCTGTTCATTGCCCTGTACGTCAACATGACCAGGGACCCAACAAAAAACAATATCTTTGTGCTTGCTAGAGATACGGCGTAACCAAAGTTGGATACGAAGAACTAGGGGGTGAGGTGTATCAATTTTACGGATAGCCTGTAAAGCACTAAGGGAGTCTGAAACGACCACAAATGGTGACACAGGATTTGCCTTCCATGAATCCGTGCTGGTTGTCATTTATAACCTTGTTCCGTTCCAGGTGCTCTACCACTCTCCTGATAATCTTCACCATGACTTTGCATACTATACATGTCAGTGACACTGGTCTATAATTTAGTGCCTCGTTTCTGTTTCCTTTCTTAAAAATGGGAACTACATTGGCTGTCTTCCATACCTCAGGTAGTTTCCCAGTTTCTAGTGATGTGTTGAAGACTGTGGTTAGTGGCACACACAGCATCTCTGCTCCCTCTCTAAGGACCCACGGGGAGATGTTGTCCGGTCCCATCGCCTTTGAGGTATCAAGGTCACTTAGCAGCTTCTTCACCTCCTCCTCGGTTGTGTGTATGTCATCCAACACTTGTTGGTATATTCCTTGTTGATGTCCCCCTCTGTTCTGTCTTCCAGAGTCCTTCCTGTCTCCACTGTAAATACTTCCTTAAATCTCACGTTTAGCTCCTCACATACCTCTTGATCGTTTCTTGTGAGTTCCCCAGCCTGATCACCTGGTATTTAACTGTTGTCTTCCTCCTAATGTGGCTAAACAGCAGTTTTGAGTCAGACTTGACTTTCGATGCTATGTTGTTTTCATACTGTCGCTGGGCCTCCCTTCTTATCTGTGCATACTCATTTTTGGCTCGTCGACTAATCTCCTTATTTTCCTGGGTCCTTTGTCTTCTGTACTTTTCTATTCTCTAGTGCACTTAGTTTTTGCCTCCCTGCACCTTCGGGTAAACCAAGTGCTCATTCTTTTCTTCCCATTATTTCTGTTGCCCTTGGGAACAAACCTTTCCTCTGCCTCCTTGCATTTTGTTGTTACGTATTCCATCATTTCGTTTACTGACTTTTCTACCAATTCTCTGTCACACTGAACCTCCTTCAGGAAGTTTCTCATACCTGTGTGTGTGTGTGTGTGTGTGTGTGTGTGTGTGTGTGTGTGTGTGTGTGTGTGTATGTGTGTGTTTGTGTGTGTGTATGTGTGTGACAGGGTGTAGAATAGTGAATTGCTCATTACTTTATAATTTGTTCATGATTGTAACCATGTATAAACGTAAGTAAGTAAATTTACTTACATGATTCATTACCTTTGAAACTTGTGAGTTCATTAAGATCATTTTCTTATAGTTAATCATATATTAACTCAAGTTATCATTACAGAAGTTTAAATTTAATATTAAAACTATTTTTTTTATTAACACATCGGCCGTTTCCCACCAAGGCGTTCAGCTATCATAACTTTGGGGTCCAGTCCCTGGACCCATTATGCACCTCTGTAATCTTTTGACTACCGCCCACAGGATGGGTATGGTGTGCATAATAAAGATCTTAAATAAAAATTCCCTTCTCAACCATTCACACTTAGAAGGCCACAAAAACTGGAGCATCCTACTTTGGATCCTACCCATCACAACATTAGTTAAATAGTAAACATTAGCGTCATAACAAAAATGACTATATAGAAGGGCATTGACAGTAATAACCCTTTATAAGATTGCTAAGGGATAAGGAAGGACACCTTGTAAGCGGCTAAATATACTACATTGCACCCTCTCAGAATTTACTACCCTCGTCACCTCTCTGTCACTTGTGTACAGAATTCCACAAATCTTTAAAGACCCTTCCACTTGCGTGATGATCCTGCTACTCCATTCCCTACGATTAACCGACTCCCCAAGACCCAAGATTTTAGATTTATCAACATTCATTATCATCCCTGATGCCTTCCCAAACATCCTTACCACCCTTCAAGCACTTCAAGTCTCATATGTTCATTCACCAATAACGTAGTATCGTCTACATACCTCAAAATCGCTGAAAAAATTCTCCCTCCTACTCTCGTCACCCCGCCAGAAACTCTGTCCCCCAGAAGCCTAGAACGGGTCTTGCATACATGCAAAAAGCATCTGAGACAATGGACAACCCTGCAGTAAACCTCTACACATGGGTACAACCCCACCTAATCTACCATTAACTTGGACTCTAGCCACTTTCCTCCTCAAACCCCTCAGGAGGATACTGCTCATAGTTCCCCTCTCCACAGAATCATATGCTCCTTTCCAGTCAAGGGCGAAAAAGCGCTTTTCTTCCCTTTCTCCTGCACTGCACGCACAAAATCATGAATTCTATCATTATTACTAATAATGACATGACCAGCTAACACGGATCTTCTCAGAATATCATACTGGCCGGGTATACCTAGAGTTTACCTGGAGAGGATTTCGGGGGTCAACGCCCCCGTGGCTCGAGTCTGAAACCAGGCCTCATGGTGAATCAGGGTCTGATCAACCAGGCTGTTACTGCCGGTCGCACGCAAACTGACGTACGAACCACATCCCAGTTGGTCAGGTACTGACTTTAGGTGCCTATCTAGTGCCTTCTTGAAGACAGCCAGGAGTCTATTGGTAATCCCCCTATGTATGCTGGGAGGCAGTTGAACAGTCTTGGGCCCCTGACACTTATGGTGTTGTCTCTCAGTGTACTCGTGGTTACCCTGCTTTTCATCGGGGGAATGTTGCATCTCCTACCGAGTCTTTTGCTTTCATTGGGAGTGATTTTTTCGTGTGCAGGTGAGACAATACGTTCCACCACACACTCTTCGTCCCCAACAACTTAGCAAAGAGTTTATAATCAGCACATAAGAGTGAAAAAAAAACGATAATCACGAATCCCTATCTGCAACTTACCCTTTGGGACGAGCACAGCAACTGACTGCCCGTGACTGAACAGGGCCCAACCTACCCTGCTCTTTCATGATAATTGTGGAAATTTTTTTGAGTCGCTCAAATTCCACAGGGTAAATAAGCCATATGAAGCCTTAAACCTGCCACCGGTAGTCCTCCGAGTTTATGAACCCACACACCCACCCAAACAAACACAGTAGTTGGCGAAGGTAAGAAGATTGCACACATTAATTAGTAGATTTACTCTCCTAGGGAGGTCTAGGTAGGTTTGTACAGGTAGTGACTAATATTAGGATTATTGAGGCAACTTTAGATATTAATAATGTAGTTCTAAGCACCTTAACATATGTAGATTTAGGCTTCAATAGGCGAACATTAGGTTATATAAGCCAACGAGAAATGGCAATCCTATGCTGAGGTCAAGCAGTGTGGGGACTCATGACACATGACCTGCGCCCTTCTCAATAACTGCCGTGAACAGCTGTGCGGCAACCCACATGTCTACCAACATCAGACCTGGGGATCTCGGAGAAGATATCTCGAAGTACTGTGGATATCTTTCTCCATCCAGACCCATTACAGTAAGATGATAACTTCCTTTCTCTCAGTATCTGGCCAGTTTTCTGGGGAAAACGTTAGTGAGTTAATCTGTGGGTCTCGAGCAGATGGACGCTATTAAGTACAAGTCTAGAAGCTAGTGTCCCATACTGCTTAGATATTGCTTAGAGGATAACCCCCTTGGAGTTTGGGAATTCTGAGTTTCAGGCAGGACACTAATACAACTTGAATTCTTGCAGAACATAGCACTGTCTGCATGTTATCGATTTCAAGGGGACTAAGGCTTTGGGAGTCTGGAAGACTAGGAAGATTTCTTCTCTATCAAGTAAGTTCACCCCCATTTTAGTCGTGCATGTAGGTGGGAAATTCTTGCAGCTGAGTTATTTAGAAATCTGTCCCATAAGCCACTTGTAAGTCTGAGAGGAGCGTCTCAGAGTGTCGGTGTCAACAGTGCTTGCCAAGGGGGCAGCTTACAAGGAGGCAGTCCAAAGACAAATTTCTACATGGTCCTTCTAACCGAGATGTGGAATAGCTAGTTTAGCAGACAGATTAGTCTTAATTTAGCTAGGCCACAGTTAATGTACCAGGCATTATCAAAGTTAGGTTAAGTTAGCACACCTAGGCCAAAAGACTTACACAGGGTAAGCTAGGCTAAGCTAACTACTCAGAAGTTTAATCTATTTACAGGCAGGCCAGAGTAGGCTAGTTAAGCTTGTGAGTTTAATTATTTACTGTGATTACAAGTAAGCCAGGGTAGGAAACTTGTATATTTAATTACAGTAAATTTGAAAGGTAGCCACAGCTAGGTTAGATTTAACCTAATTAACATTTACATTGAATTGCAAAGCTAGATTTAGGCTAGTTGCACACTAATTTCAACAGTTATATAAAGTTAGGTTAGGATTTACCTTCTCCAACTAACTACACTGAATTAAACCAAGCTAATCACACAACATTAGTTACTTACTGTTTCATAAGTTGAATTACTGAATTTATTTGTGCTAACCAAGTGAATTTAATTTGCAAAGACTGCATTTTTACTGTGTGAATTTTATTGTCTTTGACTCATTTTAATTTGTGATTTACACCAGAGGCTAGCTTAAGTCCTGTCACTATTTACTGATGTGTACAGGGAATTGCTAGGTTAAGCTTTCATAACAACAACATACAGTTCAGTTGGGTTTGAGGGCTAACAGTGTACATTTTAATTCTGAGTCAAGTCAATATATGTAAAGAAAGCTGTTAAGCTTGTTGAGGAGCTTTGGGACTCACTTATTTTCACCTAATACCATATCGTGCTATGGGGTGGGCTAATTAAAGTACAAATTAGTGACGCACTGTTAACTAAACCACAACAATAACGGATGAGACTGAAAGGAGCTGCCCAAGCTCTAATTCAGCTAAAGCGGTCTATGGTAGCCCACAAAGGATGCTTAAAAAAGGCGTTTAGGGAGTGTCAAGCTGTCAGAGAAAACCCAGATGTAGATTGCGATAATCTAGGAAGGTGCTTAGAGCTTTTAGAGGAAAGGCTAAAGGCCTTGGAGACCGCCTATCTTCGTTATGAGACAGAAGCCTATGAGACAGGTGAGCCTGAGGATGTTGTCGAGGCAGCTCGGGAGGACTGCAAAGATCGAGGGCCGAATGTCTAGCAGAGAGGGGACTCTGCAAAAAGTTAATGAAAACAATGAAGGCTAATATAGCAGGGGCAGCAAATAATAGTACAGGGCGCACAGGCCACCACAGTCCTTCTAGAGTGTTACCCAGATTGCCAACATTGAATTTACCAATCTTTGACGGAACCTTGACAGAGTACATTGCTTTCTGGGATCAGTTTAAATCCCGGATCGATGACAGGGATGATTTGTAGGATGCCACCAAACTACAGTATTTACGTTCACAGCTCAAGGGTAAAGCCCTGGACTTGGTCCGGCATTACCAAACCACTGATATTAATTATCAACATGCCAAGGATCAGCTAAAGGATGCGTTTGGCAACACAGAAGAGATAATGGTGGCTATATTTTATCGATTGGCAAATCTTTAGGTTTGCCGACATGACCGTCAGAGCTTAGAGAAGTTCCGAATTGAAGTTATGAGTTTGACAAATAGTCTCAAAGATTTGCATGATTGGGGTAGATCAGAATGGATGGTCAGTCAGATGATTCAGAGGAAACTAGCTAGCACTACAGTACATGAGTTACATTTGATGTATAGGACTAACCGGTTTACAATACAGCAAATTATTGAGGGGTTGGGAGATCTCATTTCTTATTTGAGCATAGGTGAGAGAGAAGAGTCACCACCATCATCACATAAACAAACAGTTAGTTACCCAGAAAACTCGGGAGATCAATTTAAAGCTCATAAAGCTAACGTTGGGGTGTACTATGGCAAAGGAGTGTCTAAGACAAGGACCTCTAAGCAGACCCTCAGAGACACTCGTACCAGAATATGTGTGTTCTGCGAAGGCGAACACACTAGCACGAGTTGCAGTAGACGGCAGAGACTAAAGGAGTTGCAGCTATGCTTAAGGTGTTGTGGGGGACATGAGGCAGAAGATTGCCAGTCACATCTTTCGGAGTGCTATAACTACCGGACAGGTAAGCATCATACTGCACTATGTCCCAATAATTTAAGGGAACCCCAGGCTAGTAAGGACGTTTCTCCGGTAGAAATAGAAAGAGAGTCCGAGCCTGAAGTGGTAGCCAGCGTGATTAGTGTGGGCAAAGTCTCTAATCTGAGTGAGAATCACAGAGTTGCTGCCCTACCTACAGTCATGGCAGGGGTTGTGAACGGGAACAGATCCGAAACAACCCGATTATTCTTTGACTCGGGAGCACAAGTGTCCATGATAACAGAGAAATTGGTGGCTAAGTTAAAGTTGAAGGCCACCGACAAAGTTAGTGCGACATTGGGAGGTGCTACAAGTCAGGGCCTGCCCAAGTCTTACGATGTTGTGGATGTCACTGTTAAATTGGGTGGACATCGCAGAAATATTACAGCTTTGGTAGTAAAGACGTTACCTGCGGTAATTACGACCAGAGGTCTTGCAGCAGCAGCCAAGCGATTGAAAGACCTTGGTGTGAAGCTGGCAGACCAGGGCATTACCACTGACACAAATGTAGTATCTGAAGCCAAATCACCTGGAGTCTACCTGGAGAGATTCAGGTCACCCCTGGGCTGGTGTGAGCCTCTGACCAAGCCTGATCAACCAGGCTGTTACTGTCCGCACGCAGTCAACGACGGACTATTAAGGAAGGAATTGGTTTATACAGATCCCCATTAGGATATATCATCGGTGGCAGGATTCCTCATGAATTCCCTGCAATGCCAGAGAGGGGGGAAGCTGACACCACGATAGCTGGGAGAGTAGTGATAATGAATATTAGTGTACGCGATGAACCGCCAGGTAAGCCAAACCAAGTAGGGAGTGATGAACACTCAGCCACCTTGGGGAGACGCTTTTATGGGGTGCCTAAAGAGGGAGATAGATTGTCATTAAACCCAGGAAACCTCGTATCAGTGGGAAGAAAGGCTACCAGGGCATATAGGCCACTGGGTGGGAAAGTATGAAGCTGCTCAGACAAGGCTAGACATGCGAAAGACATTAAAGTTAAAGGAAAGGGTGTTAAGACCACCGGAACCAACAAGTTTGCACCCCCAGAGGTCCACATGGCGGAAACTGGACAGTCGGAGTTAGACCAGAGTCTGCTCGACGAGAGTGACCGGATGGCACTCGTGTCCAGGGCCCGCTGTAAGGGCTTGTGGAAGGTGAACTTGATGTAGACTTATCGTCTACCTTTGCTGGCGGGAGGATGTGGAAACTTATTTCTTTGCTAAAAGTTCCACAGGGTAAATAAGCCGTATGAAGCTTTAAACATACCACGGTAGGTACTCTTGAGTTTATGAACCCAAACAACACACACACTCAAGTTGGCGGAGGTAGAGAAATTGCACATATTAATTGATAGATTTACTCTCCTAGGAAGGTCTAGGTAAGTTTGTACAGTTAGTAACTATTAGTAGGATTATTGAGGCAACTTTAGATATTAATAATGTAGTTTTAGCACCTTAACATAGGTAGATTTAAGCCTCAATAAGAACATTGGGTTATGTTAGCTAAGGATAACTGGCAGCTCCACACTTGAATCTTGGCAGGAGAGATGCTAGTTCCTTCTTCTTGAACTGGACGCCGTGGTGATAACAAGGTACTAAGAGCTAGAGCTCGGTGCCCCACGTGTCTTCAAAATACTTGCCTGGGAAACAAGAATCACAGAGGCTTCCCGATGTACTGTGGATATTCGTCTCTGGCCCAGGCCCCCGCAGTAAGATAATACCGTGCATTTCTCTTAGTATAGCTGGCCGACGATATTCGGAGGAAGGTGGGGTTATTTGAGCTGTGGGTTATAAGCGGGCGAACGCCCACTATAAGGTAATAATTGTGGGCTATCCCCCTTAAGTATTAGTCTAGAAGCTAGTGTCACTTACTGCATATATAGCTTAGGGGATATCCTTTGAAACCAGGGAATTCTGAGATGCAGGCAGGACACTAATACCACTTGAATTCTTGCAGATTAAGGTCCTTCCCTACACATGGTGTTTGGAGGGGGTTATAGCTTAGGGAGATTGGAAGACTAGGAGACATTTCTACTCCATCAAGTAAGTTAAACCCTTTTTTAATCGTGCATGTAGGTGGAGAATTCTTTCAGCTGCAGTCAGTTAGAAATTCTGTCCCATAAACCACTTGTAAGTCTGAGAGAAGCGTCTCAGAGTGTCGGTGTCAACAGTGCTTGCCAGGGGGCAGCTTACAAGGAGGCAGTCCAAAGACAAATTTCTACAGGTACCACTAGCTGGCGGTCATGCTTAGTTAGTTGGTTTAATATCTTTATTATGCACACCATACCCATGGTATGGGTGGTAGTCACCACATACCCATGGTGTGGGTGGTAGTCACTATATACCCCTGGTTTGGGTGGTAGTCACCACATACCCATGGTGTGGATGGTAGTCACCACATACCCATGGTGTGGATGGTAGTCACCACATACCCCTGGTTTGGGTGGCAGGTCAAAGACTACAGAGGCACATAATGGGTCCAAGTACTGCTTCCCAAAGTTTAGATAGCTAAGTTACAATGATAATAAACTATTCACATATTTATATTGACTCATGTGACATTATATGTTTATCTGTTACTACTCACTATATTTTGGCCACCTAGTGGAAAGACATTCTTGACTATGTTAGTCATTATGATTCTTGACCTGCTTACAGTGTGTCATAGTTGACACTGAAGGATACTGAAGCCTGACACTATACTTGCATCTCTGTGGTTAATGGCTGACTTGACCTCATTTAACTTAAGAGAATCATTGTTCAGAATGTTGATGGAGGAGTGTCAACAATTTCAGTCCTTACTTGGAGTAAGGTCTCGTAGTGGATCAGGGCCTGAACAACCAGGCTGTTACTGCCGGCCGCACGCAAACCGATGAACGAACCACAGCCTGGTTGGTCAGGTACTGACTTTAGGTGCCTGTTTAGCTCTCTCTTGAAGACAGCCAGGGGCCTATTGGTAATCCCCCTTATGTATGCTGGGAGGCAGTTGAATAGTTTTGGGCCCCTGACACTTATTGTGTTGTCTCTTAGTGTACTCATAGCGTTCCTGCCTTTCACTGGAGGGATGTTCCACCGCCTGCAGAGCCTTTTGATTTTGGAGGAAGTGATTTCGTGTGCAGATTTGGGACTACTTCCTCTAGAATTTTCCAAGTGTACATTATGATGTATCTTTCTCGCCTGTGTTCCAAGGACTACAGGTCAAGGGACTTCAACCGTTTCCAGTAATTCAGGTGCTTTATTGTATTTATACGTGCAGTGAAAGTTCTCTGTATATTCTCCAGGTCTGCAATTTCGCCTGCCTTGAAAAGAGCGTTAGTGTACAGCAATGTTCCAGCCTAGAGAGAACAAGCGATTTGAAGAGAATCATCATGGGCTTGGCGTCCCTAGTTTTGAAGGTTCTTATCATCCATCCTGTCATTTTCCTAGCAGATCCGGTAGAGACATTGTTGTGTTTTTGATAGTGAGATTCTCTTACATTATCACTCCCAGGTCCTTCACATTAGTTTTTCACTCTATTGTGTGGCTGGAATTTATTTTATACTCATATTCACTTTTTATTTCTTAGAGTTTTCCACAGCAAAGTAATTGAAATTTGTCTTCATTGAACTTTATATTGTTTCCTGATGCCCATTTAAAGACTTAGTTAATGTCCGTTTGTTGATTTGCAGTGTCCTCAATGGATGACACTGTCATGCAAATTTTGGTAACGTCAGCAAAGGAGGACACGGTGCTTACATATCTGTCTATGTCAGCTATGAGGAAAAGGAACAGGATGGGAGCGAGTACTGTGCCTTGTGGAACAGAGTTTTTTACTGTAGCCGCTGCTGACTTTACTCTAGTTACTATTACTCTTTGTGTTCTATTTGTTAAGAAGTTATAGTTCCATCTGCCAACTTTTCCTGTTATTCCTTTATCACGCATTTTGTGTGCTATTACACCATGGTCACACTTGTCGAAGGCTGTCGCAAAGTCTGTGTATACTACATCTAATTTTTGTTTGTCCTCCAGAACATCCAAGACCATATCATAGTGATTTAGTAGTTGTGAGAGGCAGGAGAGACCTGCTTTAAACCAGTGTTGCCCTGGGTTGTGCTATTGTTGGATATCCAAGTGGTTGGCGATCTTGTTTCTAAGAACCCTTTCAAAGATTTTTCTGGTATGGGACGTTAGTGTTATCGGTCTGCAGTTCTTGTTTTACTGCCATCTTTGTGGAGTGGGTCTGTGCCTGTTGTGACTGTGGGATGACCCCTGTGTCTATGCTCCTCTCTATAGAAGAGGGATGGCTCTCTTAAAGAAATTGGAGCACGCATCAATAACTGGGCCTCTACCCTTCAGACAGAACTGTTTGCCATACTCCTTGCACTCAAATGCGTCCATGTATCTAAGGTTGACTCTCTAATTGTAACTGATTCTCTGTCATCCATATATGCTCTCAACTCATCAAGTATAACTTGTAGCATGCTTGTGTCAGAAGCCAGACACAGGTATGGTAGGCATATTATCAAAGATACGCTATTATGTACCTCAATCAGCTCTCCTTGCACTATATCATTCACTTATCTACCCGTATCTCACCTATGGAATCTGTGCATGGGGATCAACAACGTTAAATCACCTTAGACCACTCATAACACAACAAAAGGCCGCAGTCAGAATGATAACAAATTCCCACTCTAGACAGCATACTCCACCAATATTCAAAAGTCTCAAACTACTCACCGTAAAGAACATTCATACTTACTCTTGTGCCTACTACATATATAAAACTTTACACTCTAATATAAACCCTCTGCTCAAAACTCTCCTCACCAACTTTAATAGGACCCATGACCACAACACACGACACAGATCACTTTTGATATACCCCGTGTTCATATCAACCTATGTAAAAATTCTATGCACATAAAGGGCCCCAGAATCTGGAATTCATTACCAGTAAATATTAAGATAATCTTGTCTGAAAATCAATTTAAGACTCAACTCAAAACCACCTACTCACCCAAACCTAAATGATCATGCTATAAACTACTTTGAAAAATGCTCATTGTTACTTTCCTATACGATAATCTCAATTTTTAATAATATGTTACTATTATGTTACCCCCTACTCATATTATAAGTTAATGTCAAAAATGCTCAATGTTATTTTCCTTAAGATAATCTCAATTCCATATTATCATTCAAGAATCTTAACACCTGTAACAATCTAAGATCTAATATCATTATATAAAAATTTAAACAGTAAAATTTCATCATATTGTAATTTTGAAAATAATTTTTAACTAGAAACTCAATAAATTTCTTTAATATTAAGTACATAGTTTTTAAGGACTAGAATAAGCTGCCCCTAATGCCATGGCATGTCAGTGGCTCTCCTTGCACTCAATTTACATTGTAACTTCCGATACCCATGTAACCTGCAATGAAATAAAATTTGTTTGTTTTGTTTGTTTTGTATTGTGGATAGTAGAGTCAGAGTGCACATGCTGTGGATTCCATCTCACATTGGTCTTCAGATGCATGATATAACTGATAAATTGGCTAAGTTTTATGCTTTCAAAGAGGGGGTAGATTACAATCTTGGCTTGTCAGTTAGCAGTTTGAGAACAATAATACGAAAAGAACTTCAACTGAATTTTATTGACTTAAGACTCAGGGAGATTGACACCAGTCAGTCCATCTATCATCATTCTATCATGCAGGAGGAGCCACATGTCTATGGTGCATCCAACAAAATAAGCAGACACTTGGATGTCACTACCGCCCGCCTCCGTCTGGGTTACAAGTATCTTTGGCAGGTTAAATCACCACCACCAGATGTAGACCAAACAAAATGTAAACTTTGCCAGTTGGATTATTGTCACACCCTGCGTCATTATGTACTGGAATGCGATAAAATTAATGAATTCAGAGACAACTCACTCAGAAATGTTCAAGATATGTCAAAGTATTTTATCCACAGTGGTATATTACAGACCATTCTAGAAAAATACCCTGACTTTGCTCCCTGTAAATAAAGCATTGCCACGTGTGTGTGTGTGTGTGTGTACGGGTTGTACTTATAACGGCTGTTCACGTGATATCCCACCGCTGCCACCATTTGTGTTGTGGGGTTCTTTTCATAGATTTGGTAATATTAACAGACGATGAGCTTGGGTTTTGGTAGCGTTTAATGAGGCGTTGGAATATATGGGAGCTGAGAGCCTATGCCTGTGTCTGTCCTGCTCTGAGTCTGGATGTTAACTCAGGCTCTAGGCCGCCTGGCGCTGAGGCATTCAAAAGGCAGGCCTATCATTGGCTGATGCCAGATCACATGGGCAGAGGTTGGAAATCACGTGAACAGCCGTTATAAGTACAACCCGTACATGTGTGTGTGTGTGTGTGTTGATTGCCATTTTGTCCTATGCACATGTCGATTGAAGGCTGGGCCTGTTGTGTGTGCGTGTGTGTGTGTGTGTATGTATATATGTGTGTGTATGTTAGTTACCATTTTTGTCCTAGGCACATGTCGATTAGACACTAGGCCTGTTGTATATGTGTGTGTGTGTGTAAGGAAACACTTCGAAATGTTTCGGCCCCACCGGGAATTGAACCCGGGCCCTCCGTGCGTGAAGCAAGAGCGCTAGCCACCATGCCATCGGGGCGTAGCCACCATGCCATCGGGGCGTGTGTGTGTGTGTGTGTGTGTGTGTGTGTGTGTGTGTGTGTGTGTGTGTGTTTGTGTGTGTGTGTGTGTGTATGTAAGTGTGTATGTATATGTGTGTATGTATATGTGTGTGTGTGTGACCCAACAAGTTACAGTTGTGACCGGGTGTTGACTAGTGAATTGTTCATTACTTTATAATTTGTTCATGATTGTAACCATGTATAAACGTAAGTAAGTAAATTTACTTACATATTTCATTACCTTTGTAACTTGTGAGTTCATTACCTTTGTGGCTTGTGAGTTCATTACCTTTCTAACTTGCTTAGCTATCAAACTTTGAGGTCCAGTCCCTGGACCCATTATGTACCTCTGTAATCTTTTGACTACCGCCCACAGGATGGGTATGGGGTGCATAATAAAGATATCAAACTAACTATAGAATAGTCAAGGTACGAGAAGGAGGTTTCTTGCAGTTCTTGATGAACGCGGAGTTCCATGAGTCTGGGCATGGGACAGAGTGCATGGGCATGTCATTTATTGTTTTTGTTTTTTTTCAAAATCATGTGGTGTTTGGATTATATCAATAATTAACCAGATTTTGTGACTCGGGTATAATTTTTTTATTTAGATTGTCGACTCTTAGTCTAATTAACGGCTCACTAAATACTGTCAATAATTGATTATCAACCTAACAAAAAGTCGGACATTTACACATTTTATCTTAACTTTATGAAAATTAGAGAGAGAGAGAGACGGAGACAGAGCGAGAGTGGGGAAGGGAGGTGATGGTGGGACAGTATTGTAGTAGAGGAGGGCAGCAGCACCTACCATGATGGGTACATTACATGATACCCTCACTGAGTGTCCACCACCAGCACCTCCCACTTGTGGTCTTCCTCAGTGTGTACAACTGTACTTGTTGCATGCAACACCCTCACCACAGCATATACTCTTACCACAGCATATATCTTACCACAGCATATATCTTACCACAGCATATACTCTTACCACAGCATATATCTTACCACAGCATATACTCTTACCACAGCATATATCTTACCACAGCATATACTCTTACCACAGCATATATCTTACCACAGCATATACTCTTACCACAGCATATATCTTACCACAGCATATACTCTTACCACAGCATATACTCTTACCACAGCATATACTCTTACCACATCATATACTCTTACCACAGCATATACTCTTGCCACAGCATATACTCTTACCACAGCATATACTCTTATCATAGCATATACTCTTACCACAGTATATACTCTTACCACAGCATATACTCTTACCACAGTATATACTCTTACCACAGCATATACTCTTGCCACAGTATATACTCTTACCACAGCATATACTCTTATCATAGCATATACTCTTACCACAGTATATACTCTTACAACAGCATATACTCTTACCACAGTATCACCGTATATACGTTTACCCCAGTATATACGGTTACTACAGTACATATAGTGATTGGTGTGAATTATCTGGTAAAGCGGATAGTGGAACACAATAGGTCAGTGATGTGTACACAGGATGTTTGATCAGTGACCCAACACGTGTCACAACCACGCAATCCAAAATTAAAATAATCGAATTACCATATGTTTTAATCCACAAGAAACATTAATATATCAAGAGAACACAATATTTCATAAATAACAAAAACAGGCACAATACCGTGACTGAACAATACACAAATAACCATCACAGGAGAGAGGAGCTTACACGACGTTTCGGTCCTACTTGGACCATTTACAAAGTCACACTAGGAATATTTCTACTGTAGGAGGAGGAGGTGTTGATTCACCGGGAAATCTCCCGGCCCGGGTCTTTACCAGATGGCGACCCGGCTCCGGCTCCCTGGCGAGGGAGTAGCAGAGACCGAAGTCTCCCATGGGAGGGGGTACCCCTCAGCGGTGGGACCAACTGGTCCCAGGCCTAGCCATATTCGCCCACAAGCACGTAGGTAGATAGTTGCTAGGCCCCTCTGGTCTGCCACCTTCCCCGCCCCAAGGAGGCTGACGGGAAGGGCAGGCTTGCGAGCCGCAGATGGTAGCAAGCTCCAGCCTTGGCACCTACCCTGCCCTAGAAGGGCTGGGCATGGTGATCGACCTTCTACTGTAACTGACCACAAAATTATGTTATATACTTTCAGACGGAGAGAACTCTCCTCTAGGAATGTATACAAGAATAACCGTGTGAAGGTTAATGGGGCTTAAAGCCTATTGACTATTCAAAGAGTTATTAAAGTTACATGTAACCCTTTGATCAACAGCCAAGAATACTTTAATTCTTAATTAATTCTATATATTGTGTGGTGTGAGCGGACAAGCGAGTGTAGCAGTGAACTTGAGGGTAGGAAGCTATCAACTCTTTACCAGTTTCTGAATGTAATGAGCAGGGAGTGGATATTACGAGGTGAAATAATGGCTTCTTGCCTCTAAAGTGACGGGAAAACACCGTACTAACAGGACTGTGTAAACAACATATTGACTATGTGAAGAGAGGTGAATGTGCGTGCTCCGTTACCCCTGCTATTCTCCTGTATATTCTGCCCACCGCCTTTAAAACAGCATCCAGTAAAGGCGGATTTCGCTGAACCAGGAGTGTGTGACCAGTACCAACGTAAGCCTAATGTGGCTGAGGAAGGTGGGTAGCCAGAAGACACCAGTGGGCTGGTAGTGGTTATTATATTACCATGGAATGAGTGTTCCTGCCTTCACAGCTAAATTCTCCCTAATTACTCTTCGAACCGTTGAGGTGGAGTAAAGGGGTTAAGACCCGAGGCTAGCTCATTCTACATCCAACACCTAGCAACCCACCCACCGCTGCCCGCCCCCGAGTGCCACACACTGACAACCCCTCCCGCCCTTTCCTCAGCAAATCAATTGCAGTGTTCTGCTTTCTCTCACCGCCTCCCTGCTACAATTTAATACATCTATAAATTGTGTGTAAAGCCAGGTTGATGCCTCCTGGGAGCTACAGAACTGAAGACAAGCTATGATGACCTCACAGCTACTCCAATCCCTCCAGACCAATATGTCAATCATCACACTCACTGAGACCTGGCTGAAGCCTGATACTACAGATGTCTATGGCATCCCAGGTTACACAGCCATTCACAATTGCAGGACAGATCAGCGAGGGGTGGAATAGCTATATATTACTCAGATCAACTTGAATGTATCAATAACTCTTGCATAAGGGATGAGCATGGAGAATATATTATAGCTAAATTTAAATCAAAAGACCTGCAAAACCCCTCACAGTGATAAACATCTACAGATTACCACAGTCAAACATTCACCAATTTAGTGAAAAACTAGGTAACCTAATAACTGATGCACACATGAACAAAGACCATTTGCTGCTCACAGGAGACTTCAATATAAATCTCCTACATGACCAGGACCCACAAGTAACAGAATTCACAAACACTATGAGCAACTGCTTGTTACTACCAACAATATCAAAACCTACAAGAATCTCCGAGACTAGTACCTCACTACTAGACCACATCTGGACTAATACTATAGCCCCTCTAAAATCAGGCATCATCACAGACAACACCACAGACCACTATCCGACCTTTCTCATAACTAATCTTGGTAAATTGCCCTAGATATTACAAAAGTTACCTTCAGACTACATAATGAGTCAGCTGTAAATAACTTTATAACAGCTATGATTAACATTGACTGGCATAATGAGTTAGAAACATATACAGATACTAATGAATGCATCAAGAATTTCCTTAACAAAACCC